>JAECUM010005851.1:0-76517 GCA_016617855.1 Megalonaias nervosa | reverse complement strand
AGTCAAATGAAATTGTGTTGTCAAGCTTATCTCTGATGGTTTGTACTTTGTCACGGAAGAAATTTGCAAACAGGTCTGGAAGGTCGACTAGAGAGAAGGTAGTTGGAAGTGGTGTACATTTGTTCCTTGACATTAACTTGTTAGTAATCTCGAATAGCTCTTTGCAGCTGGAACTTTCCGTGATCTTAGTACTGTAGTGGGCTGATTTCGCTGCATGGACTATGTTTGTGACATTCTTCTTAACGGCTTCATAGATTTGCTTATGAATAGGGAGTCTGGTGGAAAGCCAATGCCTCTCAGCTTTACGGCGGTCTCTTTTAGCAGTGCGAAGCTGGTCCCTAACACTGCTATACCACGGAGAACACTTTTGAATTGATACTCTGCACTTGATTGCTGGGTCATGTTTGTCAAGCAATGAACGCAGGCAGTTATCGAGTTGTTCTGCTGTAGGAGGTAAGCTAATTGTTAGGTTTGCTTGGATGTCATGCATTAGTTGGGTTCTGTTTATCATACGGAGGTTTCTCATAGTAGCAAATAAAGGTGGAGGGTTAGGGACTGATACGTCAAGATGACATATAATGCAGAGATGATCTGATGCAAGCTCGTGGGACACCAGGGAGGACTGTAGAATATTATCATCAGGTCTATAAAGAATCCAGTCTAAAATGTGACCATGGTTATGGGTGGGTCGGCTAACTGACTGTTTGAGGTTGAAAATGTGAATGGAATCTAGAAGTTTTGATGTGTATGGGTTTCCAGGACAGTCAAAGTGAAAGTTGAAACCTCCAAGAATAATCAGGTTGCCACCTATCGAATTTCCATACTCCAGGAGATTCGGAAACTACTCCGAAAAGAGAGATTCAGTCAGCTTGTTTTTTCTACTAGGAGGAGGGCGGTAGAGACAGAAAAAATGGACTGACCTTTGTTCCAGTGTGAGTGTGGTTTGGACTAGTTCAAATGATGTGTGGTAGAAATTGAAGGTTGTAGTGTGGTTAAGACGGTTGATCATGGAGTTCTTTGCGATGACAGCAATTCCACCTCCGCGAGAGTGGTGGGGGAATGACTTGATGGAGTAACCGGTGGGTGTTAGATCCGCACACTTGGGTTCATCGCCTGACGTTTTTAGCCATGTTTCTGTCAGGATAAAGACGTCGATATTCTGATCGTTTATAAAATTAACTATTTCTGTGCGCTTTTCTGGTGGTCCTACTGATTGGGCATTGAATAATGTGATGCGCAGTGGTGTCTCTTGGATAGTTGACACAGAGGTTGATGATTTAATAGGGATTTGACTTAGGTTATCTAAATTAATGGCCGAATTTTTAAATTTCTGTGCTTGAAAGGGAGATAACTGTAATTCTTCTTCCTTAACATACCAAACTGTCAATTGTATTTCAACTACATTTGGTACACATATCCAACTGTTAATTGTATTTCAACCAAACTTGGTACACATGTCAAACAAATTGCATATAGATGCCTTGATTACATTGAATTTTCTGTTATCAGTATTTGTCAAGCCCTCCTTGATAGAAGCTGAACAATCTGGAATTCATGTTTGTGTCTGCCCATCTGTATGCCCATCGAGTCCATATCTACATCCACACCCTGGGGCCCCGAGTGGCTGAGTGGTCTAAAGTGCTCTTCATTACGGATCACTGCCATCTCACTTCTGTCTGCGATTGTTCGAGTCTCGGATTCGGCCAATGTGGATATGTGAGAAAGCTTGCCAGTAGCATCTCATGGGTCGGTGGTTCTTTCCGGGGTTTACCCAGGTTCTTCCTCAACCATTAATACTGGCTGCCATGTATAGCCTATTGTGTGTTGAAAAATGGCATTAAGCCCTACAACAACAACAACAACATCCACACCCTTAGATAACCTTGGTATTAAAGTTTTTTAGTTTTGTATGTACAGTTGGCAGAGAGTCATGTTACCTGGTACAGTGGTCCCCCTCTTATACAGCCACCCCTTCTGCACCAGGAAAGTGGCCATATAAGATGAGTGGCCTATCCAGAGGGGGACTAAATTTTTTGTGAGAAGTATATGTAATATATGTAGTAAGAAAGCTACATACTTCAAAGCATTTAATCTCTTCATTTAATATCTTCATTTAAAAATAACATTAATTATTAAAAGATTCTTCTTGTCATAACAATAGACTTATTTCAACTGAATATATTAATAGTTCTTATTGTTGATGTAAGCGTGATATGCGAGCAGGTATGGTTGTCATGCACATTGCAAAACCATTCAGAAACATCATTTAAATCATGGTACATACATAATTCTCTTTCCATTTGCTCCATTTTCCCACTGCTGCTGAATGATCTCATTATTGGTTACGACGTTGTTTATTCAAGTCTTTTCAACATAAAATTGTTTTATTCAAGTCTTTTCTACATAAAATTGTTCGCCAAGTCGCCCCTCCCCACCCCACTTGAAGTCATCGAGTAGAATAATGGACTTTCTTCTAAAATAATACGTCTCCATTTATGTGATGACATGTTAATGTTTGGTAATGATTTATACAGATGTCGCTAACTGTATGTGATTTAATTATGCAGGTGAAATTTTTGTTGAGTGGATGAAATGCCTTCTTCATAAAGGAAGCGATAAATGTGTTGTCGTGTGGTTTTTGGGTCTTTGTCTGGTACCATGTTTTGTTCAAGGTTAATTTGTGTGTGTGTGTGTGTGTGTGTGTATGTGTGATAATGCACAAAATCTATTTTTAGCCTATGCTGACCATGTTATGATCTTGACAATTACGTTCGGTTGTAATCATCAAAGAGAAGAACTCGACAGATGTGTGAAGCCCAGAACTCTATCATAACATTGTTGAGCCCATTTCCTGTAAACGTTGGCTTTTATAGACAGTGATATAATATTAATCTTAGTGTTACATGTACTTTAGTCAACACATCTTTTAGTAAAGGCAACTTGACATTGTGAGACATGTATTGATGATAGAGATAATCTGATTACTTACCTTACATCACGATATGAATTAATTATTGGTTCTGGACTCATTTGAAATAAGAAGTGGCCGCTTGTGAGGGGAACATTTTTACATTTTTGATTGATATGCTGGCCACTGGTCGCGTTAGAGGGGTGGCCATTATTGATGGGTACTTTTGAACACAAACTCGTTGGTACCAAGGGATTCTGGCTGTAAGAAGCGGGTGGCCGTTGGTTCGGGGGGCCATTCAAGAGGGGGACTACTGTATGTGGACAAATCTTATGTATGACACCAATTTACCAAAAGCTATAGGGTGGGGTTGACACGTGTTGCATGGCCATCGTCTTGTTTATGTATTGGGGTGGGTGGGGTGTAGCTAAAGTTATATCATCTGTCTGTCAATATGTAAACATTTTCAAACTGTTCAAGATATTTCAACCAAACTTATCACATATCAAGCAATATTATCACATATCAACCAAACTTATCACATATCAACCAAACTTATTACATATCAAGCTGTTTGTACAGAAGTACCTTTTTATATGGATAATTTTGTGCAGTCAGTATTTGTTTTTTTTTGTTACCATGGCACACATGCCAACCATTATGCTTTTGGCATAATCATTATGCTTTTTTTTATCAAATTACATTTTACGCTGGCATGTATATGGATTATGCTTTTTATTTGGTTCATTAAAAATTTTTTTTACAAAAAATAAAGTAATAAAATATTACTTTTGTCATTTTTTGTATCATTTCTTTAATTTTTCTCATACAAATTTGAGAATATTCTTAAAAAGATGACTGCTGCATAAGAACAGCATAAGAGCACTTTCCTTATTCACTATTTATATCAACTGTATATGACCCACTTTAATGAAAACAGATAGGTTTCTTCAGATGTGAACTTTGCCTCACAAATTAGTTACGTTGAACAGCTAGTTAGTTAGCAGACCAGTCTATGCTTGTAAAGAAAATGGCACCAGATGTTATATGATGGAAAATGTTAGAGCAGATGGATCTTTTTAAACTTCATAACATGAGAGATCAGATAAAAAGAAAAAGTCAACACTTCTTTACAAACTTTAAAAGAGTAAAGTAAAGTATTACAGCACTCTGAACACATGATCCTGCTCACTGCAGAATTCCAGTTCAAGATCAATCAGTGAAAGTTACACATGTAGTCTAGATAAAAAGTGAGTGCTGAATATAAATAATTTTTCAGTTAATTTTGTGCTTGTATTCTGGTTCTAATCTGCATGGATTTTGGCCTTTGTGACAAGACTTTTGATTAGCTGCAGAACCAGGTTAGTATTTGCTGTAATTCTGGAATGTAATATATTAACTACACTTTGTATGCCCAAAATTAAAATTTTTTGCCACTTATAATAGTAATAATTATTCTTATACCTCTCGGTAGGGTTCTCATGTATGCTATGGGAACAGTTTTGCATAAGTAATATATAAATTGAACAGCACTAGACAATAGAGTACCAGCATGGATTGTATAAAAAGTGAGAGCATAGGACAATGTGATAGTTTCATTAGGAGTTTTTACATAAGCAAAGGGGGGGGGGAGATTATATCACCTAGAGATGTCTTTTTTATATTGGTTATCAAACTAGTATTCATTCATTATCACTAATTCATTCATTATAAAGAATTCATGCATTATCAGTTGTTATTATAATAAATTTTGCAGGTATGGTATCCCAGCCACTGGTTGGCCGAGTCACATTGATATCAGAATTCATCCATGCAATTCTAGTGTCTAATTCTGCAGCTTTGGATGGACTGGAGGATTTAACTAGTGTTCTGTACCAAGTCATACAAAGGTAAAGGGAGATTTTTCTGTAATGTTCTATTTTCCTAAAATTAGACTTTTGTGAGCCATGACTATTATTTTGGACCAAGTCAGACCAAGGTAAAGTGAGATTTTTCTGTATTGTCCTCAACTTAGACTTTTGTTGGCCATGACATATGCTCTGTACCCAGTCACATGCATAGGCTTTTGGTGTAATAATTATGCTTTTTTTTTTCAGCAAATTAATGTTTTCCACTAGACTGTGTATGGATTACACTTTTTTTGCTACGTTAACAACTAAAATAAAAATAAAGCAGTAAAAAGTTGTTTTTGTCATTTTATTATCATCACTTTAGTTCCACTCTTATAAATTTGAGAATATTCTTAAAAAGTCATTGCTGGGTATGAATAGCATAAGAAGACTATCCTTATTTGCTATTTATAGCAACTGTATATGACCCATTTCCAAGAAAACAGATGGGTTTCTTCAAAAGTGCACTTTGCCTAACAGATTCATTTTATTGATAAGCTAGTTAGGTAGTGAACCAGTCAATATTTTTAAAGAAAATGGTGCCAGATGTTAAGTGAAATTCTTTATGGTGTGAGTTGTGGATGGAAAATGTTATGGATCTTTTCAACCTTTAAAATATGTCAGAATAGAAAAAGTGACAAATCAACACTGCTTTACAAACTTTAAAGTAAGAATATGTGAGTAATGTAATACAGTACTCTGAGCACCTGTCCATGATCATTGCAGAATTCCAGTTCACCATCATTCATCGAAAGTTAAACATGTAGACTAGTTGAAGTGAGTGCTGTGTATGAGTAATTTTTCAGTGTATTTTGTGTTTTTATTCTGGTTCTAATCCATATGGATTTTGTCCTTTGTGATAAGAATTTGGACCAGCTGTAGAACCAGGTTAGTTGTAAAAATGTATCTTTTCATACCTGCTGTAATTCTGGAATGCAATACATAGATTACACCTTTTATGCTATGCCCAAATTATTATTTTTCACCACTTATAATAACAATAAGTGTGCTTATACCTCGGAGGTTGGGGGTTGGGTTGGCATGTATGCAGTCATAAAAAGTAAAGGGAGATTTTCCTGTATTGTTCTAGTGTCCAAAACTTAGACTTATGTTGTCCTTGATTAGTGTTCTGTACCAAGTCAGACAAAGGTAAAGGGAGAGTTTCCTGTATTGTTCTTTTGTCCTAAACTTAGACTTTTATTGGCCATGACTAGCGCTTTGTACCTAGTTGTACAAAGGTAAGGTGAAGTTTATCTTTATTATTCTGTTGTCCTAAACTGAGGATTTTGATGGCCTTTAGGACATGACCTGTCTTCTGTATCAAAGATAGGCCAGCACAAAGGACACTGATGACTTTGAAGATCAGATTAGACTTGTTTACCATAGATGTCAAAATTTTTACATCTTTACCATCCAATCCCATCTCTGCCCATGCCCATCAATCCTGTCCAATCCCCTCACTGCCCATGTCCATCTCTACTGTCCAATGCCATCACTGTCCATGTCAATCTATCCTGTCCAGTCTCATCACTACCCATATTCATTTGTCCCATCACTGCCCATTACTATCTATATACATTTGCCCTATCTGGCCCCATCACTGCCCATTACTAACTATATCCATTTGCCCTATCTGGCCCCATCACTGCCCATCACTATCCATTTGCCCTATCTGGCCCCATCACTGCCCATCACTATCTATATCCATTTGCCCTATCTGGTCCCATCACTGCCCATTACTATCTATATCCATTTGCCCTATCTGGCCCCATCACTGCCCATTACTATCTATATCCATTTGCCCTATCTGGCCCCATCACTGCCCATTACTATCTATATACATTTGCCCTATCTGGCCCCATCACTGCCCATTACAATCTGTATCCTTTGTCCTATCTGGCCCATCACTGCCCATTACTATCTATGTCCATTTGCCCTATCTGGCCCCATCACTGCCCATTACTATCTATTTCCATTTGCCCTATCTGGCCTCATCACTACCTGTAACAGAATTGAAACCGAGTGGGTTTTTGGACTAAATGAACAACACAAACACAATGTGATGGACGATGGAAATTTATAGAGTGAATTACTAAGAATATATATATATGTATATATTACAAATGCAATGATTCTCTCCCACTTCTATCATATGATCCAATCACTCTACACACATTCCCAAATTGAAAAATAAAAGTATGATGTATGTAATCTTATGTGTGAAAAGTGATGTTCAAATAACCTCAGGGACTGCAAATACGTTTCCACTAATATTATGCAACACAAGCAAGATCCACATAAATCTCACGTATGTAATACCATTAAGATTCAAATAAACTCAAAGAATTCAAATATGCTTCGAAAAATATACACTGTAGACGAGATTCACATAATCTCCTATATTATGCTATGTAAGCGAGATTCACATAATCTCCTGGAGTACAAATAAGATTCTTAATGATCTCAAGTGATATAAAATGATTGATGGTGTACTTAATTGAAACATCAATTGGAACAAACATATGACTCTTAACACTTGAACAGTCGTATGATTCATAAACTGATAAACCACACAGTTTCACCGAATCCTTGGGTTGGCCCACACTTTTATCGGCCGCTCACACCCTTCACGGATCCACCACATGTACAGATATATGTATACACATACGTACAGACAGCACCCAGCACCCTGGTATTGGCTATGCCTACATTCGTGGTTCCACCACATGTATAGTCTTACGTATACACACACGTACGGACAGCACACAGCACTAAACAGCTACAGTCAGCTCAGCCCTACACAGCTACCGTCAGCCCTACACAGCCCTATGGACAGGTATACACATATGTACAGACAGCACGCCACTCTATGGACAGCTACGCTCAACCCTAAACAGCTACAATAAAACCAAACTGGTCATAATATTGGGTTCTGAATTAATTTTTAGATATATGCTAATAAATTAAACTGTAATAGCAACTTGCAATCCAAAGTTCACAACGTTTCCAATCTGAAGTAGTAAAGACTTCATTACCCGATATAACATTAAAACGAGAATAGGCTTCACATATCAAATAAAATATAAATTTAACACTTACCCCTATGGCCGGAGAACATAATGGAGAACGTTCACTCCTTGACAAAATCCAAATGACCAGTGCCTCAGTTTGAAATGGAATCAACCTTAAATCCATAGGAGAGTGAATAATAGTCAAGGTAAAATACTCGTGTATACCATGCCTTTCGTGACTCTCGTCGCATGTAGTTTCCGACAAGATACATGCTAATACAGTCGCTCACCTGGAGAAACAATGATTCACCCCAGGTAACATTGTATACCTGCACAACGAATAAAGGTCAAAAATAGATCTAAGGCAAAACCAAGTTATTTTTTGCCTTATTCTGTGACACTGCCCATTACTATCTATATCCATTTGCCCTATCTGGTCCCATCACTTCTTATGTCTATCTCTCCTGTCTGGTCCCATCACTTCTATCATATTGAATTGGTAACTTTTTAAAGACCCCATAGATTTAATCCAAGTTTGGTTAGAGACTTTGCATCAAACATACACAAGTCAGATTTTACTCATATCATTTTCCAGTGTGACCTCTCTTTGACTCAGAACTTTAGCTTTCAGTTTCTTGACAGTAACTTTAAAAGACTCGTTGGACTGTAACTAAATTCAGTATTAAGCTTTATTTGTTAAGATCTAGGTCAGGTTTGATTTTTACCCTTTTTTAGCCAATTTTATAAGGTTTTGTTCCTGTTTGACTTGGAACTTAAACTGTCATTTCTGCTCAGTAAATTGTGAAAGACTCAATGGACTTAAAGCACATTTGGTCTTTGGATTTATATTAAAAAGACTTGGGTAAAAAATTTGATTTTCACCATTTTCCATGGATGTTTTATGGAGTTTTGATCCCAGCTTGACTTGCTCTTTGGTCTTCAATTTCTTCTCAGTCTCTTTTGAAGAACTCGAGTGATTGAAACCACATTTAATACAAATGGCTTCACCATGGGGAAGATCTTGGTAAAACCTTATTTTCACCATGCAAGATTTTACACTAAATGTCTGAAGAGCTGAATGGTTTTGAACAAATTCAGTATGAAGCTTTGTATTAAAAATGCCTAGATCAGGGTAAATTTTCAGCATTTTCTGTCCAGATTTGATAGATATATGGCACCTGTTTGTTTCTATAGAGTGCCATTCATTTGCTTTGCATCATACTGGTTGTGTTATTCATATTGCATAGATACATTTATAGTTGCGGTTTAGGGTACAAAATGAACTCTCATGATTGTAATTACCTCGAGACAAAATTGTCGTAAACATGATAATTGAAGTACACTTATGTGGCTGCATAAACTGCATTATAATGAGAGAGAGAGAGCAGTCAACTTGTAATAGGGTAAATCCTGAATCTATTCATCACAAAAATACAGCTATCCACCATTATAACATGGTAACATGAATCTATTGATCTTGGAAATACAGGTATCCCCCATTATGACATGATAGTTGGGGTCCATAACCACCCACACTGTGTTCTATAGCAGGCACTATCAGATTTGTTCACTTATGGTGTTTATAAAGGAGATGAAGATATAAGACTAAGTTTCACCTTGTTTTCTTTCAACCGTTATTGTTTTGCGTTATATCCAGAATCACATTATGACAAGGCATCTTATAATGGGGGAGAGCTGTACAGTGCAAAGTGATAAATATTGAAATGTCATTTCCAGTGAAATTTTTTATATTATTTGTACTTTTTTTCTTCAGATTTACAACTTTCAACCCTCCACCTCTGGACCTGATTGCAGCTTGTGTTCGTTGTGTAACATGTGTAGCAAAATGTCATACTCTGAAGGTACAGATAGCCTTGAAAAGTTTGTATCATGGTACAGATAGCCTAGGAAAGTTTGTATCATGGTACAGATAGCCTAGGAAAGTTTGTATCATGGTACAGATAGCCTAGGAAAGTTTGTATCATGGTACAGATAGCCTAGAAAAGTTTGAATCATGGTACAGATAGCCTAGGAAAGTTTGTATCATGGTACAGATAGCCTAGGAAAGTTTGTATCATGGTACAGATAGCCTAGGAAAGTTTGTATCATGGTACAGATAGCCTAGGAAAGTTTGAATCATGGTGCAGATAGCCTAGGAAAGTTTGTATCACGGTACAGAAATCCTAGGAAAGTTTTATCATGGTACAGTTAGCTTGAAAAGTTTATATCATGGTACAAATAGCATAGAAAAGTTTATATCATGGTACAGATAGCCTAGGAAAGTTTGTATCATGGTACAGATAGCCTTGAAAAGCTTGTATCATGGTACAGATAGCCTAGAAAAGTTTGTATTTTGGTACAGATAGCCTAGGAAAGTTTGTAACATGGTACAAATAGCTGAGAAAAGTTTGTATCATGGTAATTATACCCCAATAAAGTTTGTATCTTGGTTTTGCCCAAAAATATAACATACTGGAAGAATTTTGAAGAGTTCTCCAAGTTAGCCCCACTGGTCATTCTGATTTTTTCCAAACTTATTACAAAACATCAAATTGTCCTTGTAAGTGTTGAACAAGGATTTTAACATTTAGGCAATAATTGCATGAAGGCATGAGAACATGTGCAGGCATGAGAGAGAGTGAGAATTATATGGAAATATGAGATCTCTCAGTCTGTTGGGTACCTAAATTTGAACTGCAAAAATATCTTCTCTAAATCTTTGCTTCATAGATGTATGATGGAGAAATAAGAGCAGCAGATATCAGGTAGAACATGGCAAAATGTTATGTTGGAGATAGTTGTTTAAAGAGAGAGGGGTGAAATGTTATGTTGGAGATAAGGGTTTAAAGAGAGAGAGGTGAAATATAATGTTAGGAGATAGGGGCTTAAAAGACAGAGGGGCAAAATGTTATATTATGGAAATATGGGGTTACATTCCAGGAGCAAAATATTATGTTATTAGATATGGGGTTTCAAGTTAGAGGGGCGATATATTATATTATGGAAATAAGAGAGCAAAATATTATGTTACAAGATTAGGGGTTACATTTAAGTGGTCCATATTTTGTGTAACATTTCAAAGAACTGCATTTTATTTTAGGAGAGTTATTTTGAATAACTTTGTCTTATATTATATATCTGATGAACATATTCTCAGTGTTGATTGTATCATATAAAAGTTAGACAATATGCAATTTAATCAACAGAATTTTTCATAGTTCTTTGAAAATAATTGTCCTCATCTGTTTCTCTCCATCGATTGATGGCCATATTGAACATCGTTGTAGAATTAAACATTTCCGTTTCATAAATTTCCACAGGATCACAGTTAATTTCATGACTTATGACTAATTCCCAGTAATTTCTACATTATCAGTTCATTGTTCAAGTTTTATATCACTTCCACATACAATTCAGGGGCAGGTAATACCTGTGCCAACTTTTTTGAGGGTCATTCTTTTAAGGAGAGTTATTTGTCAACAATTTAATAGAAATTTATAATAATAACAATCACGAGGTTTTCAGGTATGGATGATTCAACATCCTTTAAGTTAAGATATTTTTCCACTTTTCCAAAAGTAGGATAAAGAAAATTTTCAAGTTTTTTATGTGCTTTTCTGATATTGTGGTGTTGAAGCATATAATTTATTTTGTTTGTTTTTATTATTTCATCATGGAGTTACAGCTTGATATTTCAGACTCAGATCTAGGTATATATTAATAGTTTTGTAAAAGTTTTGGCTTGTTATAAATTTCTTTACCTTGTGTATGTAATTTTTTCGTTTTTTTTTTTAGGCATGGCACAATTTGAAACAGACTGGATTGCTTCCTTTTCTGACAGAACATGTGGACAGTCTGGCTGAAGTTCTCAGGCAAGCAATCTGAGCAGTTTAGAGTGTACAACTGGAATTTGACTTCCAGATAGGGGCTTTTGATCACAGTTGACATGGAGAGCAAGGATAACCTTAAGAAATGTTTATAACATTGTTTCCCAGTTTCATGTTTAAATTTCAGCCAATTTTGTTATTATTATAAAGCTGTGTAGGATATATTTTTTAACAGCACAGTACTTTTATGTACTTAGTTCTCTCTGTGACTAACAAACTTAAAGGCTTAACAATACACAAAATAAATGCAGAAAAGATTGTCCCGGAGCATTGCACAGTATCCTCTTCACAGCAGAGTTCTTTTTTTTTCCTTTTTTTTTTGAAAGACATCATTGGCTTAATAACATAGCAATATTCCTTCAGATCCCTCAGTTTCTTTGTCAATACATTACCTAATCACATTAACATTTGGATTACTCTCTGCTATCTCTGTCATACATTACCTTATCACATTAACACTAGGTTTTACAGTCAGACTTGAAAAATATTCAAACTGGATCTGAGGGATTACATTTTGACTTGTACAGGCAGCCTGCTGACTGACTGAACCACAGGTAGTATTTTGTACAGGCAGCCTGCTGACTGACTGAACCACAGGTAATATTTTGTACAGGCAGCCTGCCGACTGATTGAACCACAGGCAATTTTTTGTACAGGCAGCCTGCCGACAGACTGAACCACAGGCAATATTTTGTACAGGCAACCTGCCGACTGACTGAACCACAGGCAATATTTTGTACAGGCAACATTTCAGAGAAGGGCAATTGCCATCAGAAATATTCTAGATGCAGTTTTCAGTGACAGCAAATTAACCATGGCCAAGTTAACTACAGGACATATATGCCCCTAACTTTTCGCAGCTTGACAGGGAGAGGGAAAAGAAAACATAGTTTCTCTTCCTTCAAGCTTCCCATCAACCATTGATGATTTAACATCCCTTCTGCCCAATGGTGACCCACCCATGGGCGACAGACTCCATTTTTGCCAGACTTGGATGAGTTTGTTGTCTGTTTAGTTACTTGGTGATCCAAGTTGTGTAGAAGGGTTTCTGGATCATGTTCATCGGGCCTCCACTTTTAATGTTTTTTTCTTGATGGAAATCCTAAGTGATCCCTTAAACGTGCAGTTACAACAGAAGGAGATACAACCTTTGTAAAGCGGGCAGTGGAGGTGGTTTGAAAGCCATATAAACTCACCTTCAATTCCAGGGTCTTTCTGGTCAGGAAGTCCAGCAGCAAATTGAGACCCGTGTTGGACCTAACCAGGCTCAATTAGTTTACTTCTAGCATAGTTGTATATGATGAGTACACAGTCAGAATTGATTTGTTAGATGCATATTTTGACATACCTTTGGATTATGGTATGGGATTGCCTTTACTGGTGGGCCCAGTATCAGATAGATATTCAGTTCTGACACATGCTAGGCCAGCTTAGTATATTGACTGACTCATTATCAAGGAAAGAACTGCTTCACATTGACTGGTCTGCCACCATCAGTATCCAATTGGGTCTGTGTGCTATGGGTCTGCCCAATGATAGACCTGTTTGCATCACGGTGGAACAACAAATTGCCCACCTTCCTCTCTCCATTTCCGGATCCAGAATCATGGGCCTTTGGTAATCTTTGAATGAGCTGGGAGGGAAAGAGGGTATATGCATTTCCTCCATCAGACTGATTCCAAACATAATTCCGAAAATGAGGAGCACACACAGTTCTGAATATCCCTGTACAATGGGTCAAGTCCTGGATCCAAGATCTACTTGTCTTAGACATCCAGTAAAGTCATAGTGCCTGCCATGCTGCTCATGCAGCCTAAGTTGCCACTATTCCATCAGTGCCCCGAGAAGCACTTCTTCATGCTTATCTCTTATCAGAGCATGAAAAGGAGTTTGGAGCTTCAGCCATGGGAAGGATCACAACAATTAGAAGACCCTCTGCTCTCAATACATATAAAGGAAAATATCTGTATGCACTCTCAGATGCTATCTGAAGCACATTGAAAGTGTCCTCAACAGCTGTAAAAGACTATACCCACTACTGTAGGCTGGAAAACAAGACAAAATGCCGCAAGCACTAGGCTCATGGTTAATTAACATTATCAAATCACTGTACTCAGAATTCTCTCAAGATCAGGTGTAACCAGTGAAACTTTTGGCTCATGAAATATGAGCCATTTCAATAAACCTGGCCTTTGAATATAATGTCTCCATTCGAGACAATGGAGTCAGTTGGATGGCATTTCTCAACTACTTTTTCCAGCTTCTATCTGCAAGACATTGCTTCACAAAGGAGTGAACTGAATCTCTTCTGGCCAGCGGTAACTGCCCAGACAGTGACCTCACGCCGTTTGTGAAAGTGCAATCTTGGACCCAGGCAGAAATTTGTCACTTTCACTGGATTTGTTTGGAAAACTTGTGAAGATAAGACAGTAATAAAGTGCAGAACTACACAGGGTTCTCTCTTGCTCATGTATTAACAAATTATCTTTTATTGTGCAAAATTAACATTTTGAAAAGTTCATCCTTTTAGCAATAATGATCCTAATTGGTGACACAGGTAGAAATTGGATACTCAGCATTTCCTCTTCCTAGTTTTTATTTTCCTAATGTTAATTTAGTCATGTAACATATTTGACAGAGAAAGCAAATTCTTTTACTAAGTTATGTTTTTCCAACAAATACCTGATCCCATTACAAAAAATTCCTCCCAGCCTTCCCCACAATGTGAGCATCATATTATGTTCTGCTCAAGTGAAAGCTGGTTTCATCCAAGTATAACAGTAGCCGTCTAGCAGGTAGACAGGGGAGTTAACCTGCAAGAGTTGCATTCCTTTGATACATAGACTAACATTTCAGGGGTTTTTCTGCTCTTTAGGTAGGGTTAGACTTGGAGGCAACTGAGTAAACCTAATGTTTATGCAATCAGGTAAGTATAATCAGAGGAATATAACTTACTGAAAAATTTGCTTTCCATAAAATGTTTTGATCTTGAGCAAATATTTAACACTTATCTCTTCTTTACCAAGCACTTGTGCTGCATGACTGCTGCACACTTGCCAGTGGCGGTATTGCCTGCTTATACTTTAATGTGGTTAACACTGTTACACTACATAACTGAAAAATTAAGTGAAATTTTTTTAAAGAACAACAATTAAGGTTGTTTTAAGTGTTACAAATTCAAAAACAAAGTTTAAATAAAACATTCATGTTTGATATCATCATGATTTTACCTGTTCTCTCATCTAAATTCTTATTTCATGTCAGAGTCTTTTTGTTAATTACAGTGGCCAAGGTCTCAGTCCCGGACTGTATGGTGCACTTTTGGCAGGGTTTGAGACTCAGCAGGGCAGATACCATCTGACAGTGGCCTTTTTGGATATCATTTTGGAGTTGGTCCAGGTAAGACATACAGACAGAATTACTGCAATATGTGATATCTGTATTCATCTCTCCACCTGTTGCTATTGACTCAAAAATATTTTTATTGCAGTCTATTTTTTTTATATTGACTAAAAATATTTTTATAACAGTCTGTTTTTTTATAGTGACTCAAAAATATTTTTATTGCAGTCTATTTTTTATAGTAACTCAAAAATATTTTTATTGCAGTCTATTCTTTTATAGTGACTAAAAAATATTTTTATTGCAGTCTTGTTTTTGTGACTAAAAAATATTTTTATTGCAGTCTATTTTTTATAGTGACTAAAAATTATTTTTATTGCAGTCTATTTTTTTATAGTGACTCAAAAATATTTTTATTGCAGTCTATTTTTTTATAGTGACTAAAACATTTTTATTGCAGTCTATTTTTTATAGTGACTAAAAAATACTTTTATTGCAGTCTTTTATAGTGACTCAAAAATATTTTTATTGCAGTCTATTTTTTTATATTGACTAAAAAAAATTTTTTATTGCAGTCCATTTTTTTTATAGTGACTAAAAATATTTTTATTGCAGTCTATTTTTTTATAGTGACTAAAACATTTTTATTGCAGTCTATTTTTTTTATAGTGACTCAAAAATATTTTTATTGCAGTCTATTTTTTTATAGTGACTAAAAAATATTTTTATTCCAGTCTATTTTTTTATATTGACTAAAAAATATTTTTATTCCAGTCTATTTTTTTATGTTGACTAAAAAATATTTTTATTCCAGTCTATTTTTTTGAGATAGTTCTATTTAGCTCTAATGATCATAAACAAGAAGAGTTTATGGGTTGGTTTATCATCTTCCATCCATTATCTGTCCTTCAGTCCATTGGTGCAAGTCTGTTATTCTGCGCCTCCAAACTACTTGGAGGATTGCCATGAAATTTTGAACACATATTCATCCAGTGGCATCTTATCTTGAAGATTTTGTTATTGCTACTCCTTCTGAATAGATGGTCATATCAACATGGGATTTTCGCCTAAACATTTCTTATGATGTCTTGTTGGTCCTTAATGAAAATGGTGCTGATTTGACATAAGAGAGTGACAGTCTTAAAAATCCTAATTGACAATCAAGCTGATCTAAACTCCAGTATGCCTACCATATTGGTCATCTTGAAAATCTTGCTATCACTGCTTGTTCTGAATGAAAAGTAATATTATCTCATGATCTAGTTGGTCCAAAAGAAAATTGTGTCTCTGGAACAACCAATATGGTCACCACAGCCATCTTGAAAACCTTACGGCAACTCCTTCTGAATAGATGGTCATATCAACATTTTGTTTTCACTACAAGACTTCTTATGAAGTCTGGTTGGCCCGAAATGAAAATGATGCAGATATAATATCCAATATAGCCACCGTAGAGGCCATTTTGAAAATCTTGTTGTCACTACTCCTCGTGATTGGACTGTTTTATCAGCATGAGCTCTTTTCTAATTGATTTCTAAAGATGTTTAGTTGGTCCTTCTTGAAAACTGTGCTGATCTGACATCCAGTATGACTGCCACAATGGATATCTTGAAAATCATCTTAATAGGCTGGTAATATTGCTTTCATGCTTTCACCAAAAGACTTCTTATAATGTCTAGCAGGTTCTAAATGGAAATGGTGCCAGTCTGTTATCCAGCATGGCCACCATGGCAGCCATCTTAGAAATCATTTAATTGTTACTTCCTCAAAGCAGTGTTACATGTAGGCTTGTACAAATGTAATAAAAGAAAAGAGTGAAGTCATCAAGCTTTGTAAATTTTAACAAAATAATTTATTTCCCTAGAAAACAAGATAAAAATATGAAATAGGACTTACAGTTTGTGAATATAATCCAAAAATTAATCCTAGAATTGAAAAATATGAGTCCTATCACTAAACAGTTCTAATTGAATCCAGATTCGAATCTCGATGAAGTTCCATTATGGAAGGCGATGACGTCAGATGAGGTCGTTGTACTGATGGCAACAGTTCCTCATTGAAACACAATTTATAATGTTCTGTTTAGAATTCCTGAATAGATTTTCTCTGAATGTCTTTGTTCCAGAATTTTTATAAAGAAGAGCACTTGTGTAGTTTTCTAGAGAATATGAATTAATAAATCCCAAACAATTGATGAACTTCAGAACAAACTGGCACCAACAACAAAAAAAAAACACCTTCAGCTCTTAAAGGTGTATGGTACGACTGACTAATCTACTAGAAATTGTCTGTCTTAAGCCCTGATTTTAGATCACATGTTGGCTCATGTGACGGGCAACGTGATCACTAATTTGAACAGCGCAGTAAAAAAAATGCCAATTTACACGTACGCTAGAATAGCCCTATCTAAGAATCAGATTCCCACACTGGAAATAAATAATAAAAAAGGCTGTTTACAACTCAGCTAACACATGGGCTGAACATGACCTTGGTAATAGCCAATCATTTTTGTTTAGTGTTTACAAAACGTCTCAACCAAGGTGAGTTATAAATACTGATAATGTAATACCTTTTACGTTCATATCGGGTCAAAACAGAGAAGTGATTTTTTGAAAATAGTCAAGTCCTGTGAAAATTATCAATATAATAAAATGTAATGAAACAAAAGTTAAGTAAAAATTTTTTTTTAAACTAACACACAAGTAATTAAATTACATATACGTAACAGCAGAAAGTTGTATAAATGTGATTTCACCAGAAGAGTTTTACAATATCATGTTGGTCTTGTTGCTCCTAAATGAAAATGGTGCCAATATGACCTCAGTAAGAGCTAATTTTAAAATCCTGTTATCATTGAAGAATATCAGAGATGGTTTCAGCTATCATGATTTATAAGTAAGAAATGGTCTTATCATCTTGAATTCCATCTTTTTGGCCAATATAGCTTCAGTCCCTTCAAAAGACTCTTTTTGAACTTCAGTTAATTTTCCCACATATGTACAAAGACTTGGAATATATACTCCTGTCATCAAGGTGTTTGACTTTTTCAGTAATGAGTGAGATTTATGCATCTTTATGAATTGATCCTACATGTAAATGGCTGAGGTTATTACCATTCTAGAATCCATAGTTCTGATCTGATTTTGATCAAAGTTCAGATTTTTATTTATGTCATCAAGATCTTGCACTGTTTCAAAAGTAAGCAGGATCAATGCATATTAATGAGATGGTCTTGCATTTAATTGTCTGATCAAGGTAATACTTTTGAAAATATATTTTTGATCTGATGGGTTCAATATCATGAAGATCAGAAATGACTTTAATTATGAAGAAGAGACTGGATATTAATTATGCCTTTATGTTAAACAGAATTTTTTAGCAGAATATAGTAAAGTAGATACAATAAACATGGTATTATGTTTGGGAGATAGCTTACAAAGGATGTATTCTTAGAATATCACAGAAGCCTTCATAGTGACATGGTCAGCTGTTAAATCATGTAAGCCCTATTAATTAATATGCCAGAATCTTCTGCAAATTATAAATATTTTAGTGAGACTTATTAGCAAACTTAAAAATGAAAGATACATGTACTACAGTAAACTTTCAGTTCTTTGGCTAATTTGATATATTACTGAATTGATTAAATCTGTTTCATTTAATTTTTTCTGCTGTTAGCCGCTGTTTAAACACAAATTAGAGAATGAGCTGATGCCATCAGTCATGTACATTCTGAGAGAGATTTTTCCTGTACACCAGAAATGGAGATATTACAACACAGTCAGGAAAGAGAAGATAGGTGAGTTAATACTTGTGATGGGACAGGTCTGTAATTTTGTAATTTATATGCCCCACATCAAATGTGGTAAGGGCTTATTGTGTTATCCTTGGATGTCCATCTGTCAGTCTGTTCAGTTTTGTTTTGCTTCTAGGTCTGTGTTTCAGTGTTGTTTTACAAATAAAGTATTCAGGTTGCATTTCTAGAGTTTGTTTGTAAACCTGGGACAGACTGTTCATCACATAGATGTACTGCTGTTGTTGATAAGTCTGGGTGGAAACATGATGCAGTTCTAACATCAAGATTGTCTTTGACAGTAGAATGTGTCTTGGAAATAATATTGACAAGGCCTTCAGTTAATCCACATGATGAAGATTAGGGTAATCAAAGTGGCTTCATGGCTTGGGGTTGATTATTTAGTTACTAGTTTTTGAGTAAGTACTTAGTTTACATTCCAGAATGAATTTTTTTTTGTTGGCTTCAACTTTCTTGGTAACTGAATAATGTTTTGTATTTCCCAAAATTAGTAAAAATTATGAAAATATGGAGCCCAGTAAATTGGAATGTCAGACTATTTTGGATAATTACAGTACTTTCTCAAATTTGCATTTGTCAATGTGAGTCATGTGAAAATCTGATATGAGATCTGGTCAGTACTCAGAATACCAGGTCAGTGTGATATGGCTTTACAAATAATATGATTTTCTCACATAGTCACTCAACATTTCCTAGTCATCGTTTCACATGAAAATGATTAGTAAATAATATGAAAAGAGATCGTTTTGGTCATTGATGGCAGTGAATTTGTTGCCTGGTTTGTTTGTGATGGGGTATGGAATGATATTGGGTAGCCAACAAATCAACAAACAAGGCATGTCTCATGGTTATCTTCATTGGTCTTGAATTGCTTACAGTTGTTACATTTTGAAGACATTTTCTCAGAAATGATAGCAGTAGAGAAAGACCTGAATGTAACACACAAATTAGGTGAAATCAGTGAAAAGAAAAGGCCTATAACTTGAATAAATGAACCACAATATCTGCTTTACAATTCAATAAATACACAGGTGAATATAGCTGACATGTGCAACTTGGTTGATGAACAGATCCCCAACATCTGGCAAAAGATAGTAATAAGTTCACCCAAGATGTGTAAATGCACAGTATTTCAGCACTTAAACCTGAAAATGGTGAGTAGATAACAGTGGATTCAAGAGGCTTGGTGAACTGGTATTGCAGTCCTGAATGAAAGTTTAAACTAATAAATATCTGGTATACAGGTAAATACTGAAGGGGGGGGGGTGCGTGACGGGGCATAGATAGGGGAGGTAATTAGTACGAGTTACTTCCCTTTGTGCATTGGTCATATACACACAAACACATACAGGACCATAGCTGGAAAGAAAATTTTGTTTTTCTTTTTGGGATGCAGATTACTTCCTGATGTTAAAGTGATCAGGTAATGCATTTGACAGAAAAATGCAGATATGACCAGGGCTTTGTTAATATAAGCTGTTATCAGAAGAAATGAAGGTGGATGTCCTTTATCAAAAAATTTGAGGCTTTGTTTATATGTAGGGAAATGGTTTAAAGACCTCTGGATAGTGAATTTTAATGACTGGCCAAACATTGAAGCAGATGATCACTATTAACAGCTCAGTCAAACAGACCTTGGTATGCTATTAAAAATTACCCTAATTTTTGTTAAGAATTACTTTTATTATTGCTTTTTCTCTTACCTTAACTTAAACCTTCACTTTTTGTCATCTGCCATAAATTCCCATCCCTTTGGATTATTGCTGTCATTGTCTAAAGTGACTAATTAATAGAGCTTGGTGCCCTAAAATTTGTAATGGCTACTAATATATATAATTAAGTTGCATTGTGACTTCTAAAATTTGTAACAGCTACTAATATATTTAATTAGGTTGCATTGTGACTTATAAAGTTTGAAATGGCAACTAAAACGGTCATTTAGGTTGCACTGTGGCTGAAATTTTGGAAGTGCTTGCAAAATCTTTTACATGTGTGCTTTACTGGAGGTATCAGTGACATTCAAAGTCTACACTTGTCTATTTTCACAGGTCAGCTTTGTCTGGATATATTCCACAAAATATTGAATTTTGTGGGTGTGAAAGGGCACTACAAGTCAACAAGGTAAGTAGTGACATGTTCAGTCAAGGGTTAAATAAAAGCACTTGTACTTTATTTTTTTACTTTTCTTTTGTTCTTAATTAAAGGATTGTCCAATTTTTATATTTCTTTAAAGCAGTTAGGATATATACTTATGTCAAATATAAAAGAAGAAAACTTTTATTTTAACACAGTGCACTCCATTTAATTTCAAAAATATCTTTTTCGGAAAAACAAGTATCAGAAAATAGGAATGAAAAAATGAGAAAAAATCACTTGGTGATATTCAGTGGAAATGAAAAATTAAGGTAATCAAAAGAATACAAGAACAGTTGGTCTCTTTTATGGTATTAAAACAAGAATAGGTGCCTGTTGCCAATCATAGGATTTTTCCACACCCTTCAGTCTACATAAGCATAAGCACATAAGCATAAGCACATAGTAATTGCTATTCAAAGGTATGGCAGTAATTGATAGATAAAAATTTCTAGCAAAGTCAATCAAGTCGTCATTTTTGTGACATTAAATTTATCAGTCCATGGATTATTGAACAGTGTTTTTGGAAATATAATTTTTTTTCTTCAAATTTAGTAGTTTGGACAGATTCATACATGTTTTGTGCTTGTGAAAATTGAGTGAATTTCAGTGTAATCATTTCCAGACCCCATTTGCAAGAGGTGGTTATGTACAGTCTTCTTTTCTCGGAAGCCGGTCAAACTTTGTTAGAGATAGCAGCAACAGGAACCGAAACAGTGGAGATACTGCTAGCCCAACAGAGCAGGTAACTTTTTATCTTTGTTAGTTTTTAATAGTCAGAATGCCTGTCTACTTATTTTCTCACCTGCTTTAATGGTTAAATTGCCAGAGCCTACTCACTAGCTCGCCTGCTTTAATGGACACATTGCCAGCTTATTTGGACTGGGGATGCATGTTGATTATGTGATAAAATCCTTCTGTACAACAGTGGAAGTTCCAGTCTGGAATCACCAAATGCACTAAAGCGCTCTCCGTTACGGATCACTGCCATCTCACTTCTGTCTGTGTGGGTTCGAGTCTTGGATTCGGCCAATGTGGGTATGTGAGAAAGCTTGCCAGTAGCTTCTCGTGGGTCGGTGGTTCTTTCCAGGGTTTTCCGGGGTTCTTCCTCCACCATTAATACTGGCCACCATGTATAGCCTATCATGTGCTGAAAAATGGCGTTAAACCCCACAACAATGACAACAACACTCAAAAATGGAGGTCAGTCATATTAAGAAAGCTTTAAGGGCCAGTGGTTACTAAGACTGGATGTTTGTGTTTCCTACAGAAAAAAAAGAGAAGTGAAAAACAACTGAAATTAAAAGGAGAAAGATGTGTAACTGTCCATTGACCATATATTGGTGGATTCTCCCAAAGACTACAAGAAATCTTTGAAATCATGGAGCTAATTCATCTACAAACCCTATAAAACATCCGCTCAATCTTGGTACATCCCAAGGACCACACTTGTTTGTCCCGACATTGTACAGAAGGATTTTGTCACATGATCAACATGTGTCCCAGTCCAAGTAAGCTGTCAGTTTGACTCCAGTCCAGACGTCATTCCTTGGATGAAGACTTTGTCAAAAAGATTGAGGAGTCAAAAACTTATTTGGCTACAGAATTTAAAAAAAAAAATTTTGTTAGTTTCTGAAACTGCTAATGGCTGTAGCAAGTAACAAAATTCATTCTAGAATGCTAGCCTACTTATTGTCTCACCTGCTTTAAAGGACAAATTTCCAGAATCTACTTATTGTGCCACATGCTTTAACAGGCAGTGTTTAATGGATAAATTGCGAGTGTCTACTCATTGCCTCATCAGCATCTATATGGCAGTGTTTAATGGACAAGTTGCTTACTTATTGTCTTACATGCATTAGCAGGGTGAGACATGTATATCACTTTACCTGAAGTGTTTATGTTAGTTGTGAAATTTTGTGTTTGTGTGCTGTTTATGTTACCGCCATGAAATTTGATAATCGACTGCATATCTGATAGTACTACATTCTTGCAAGTTACACCACTCCCTTGATAACTTGCACCCCGATAACTCATGAACCCACTTATAATGCAGGATCAGGCATGGACCCCATTTTTTAAACTAGAAAGTAAAAACAAGATTAGCCCCATTTGCTGAACTTGAAGAAAATCGTGACCAAAATTGGTAAATGAAACATTGATGTATCGCTCATTTTGGCATTGAAATCAGTAAATAGGACCTGGAAATTTTAATCAACATTTTGAAATTATAAACTTTTAATGAAAAGTCATATGTATTGTTACATGTTCTTTCCAAATGACCTTCTTATTACACCGTAAATAATGATACTCAATGAAATTTTGATCAATGAAAATGTCACTTATGCCTGCTGGAGGCATTACTTTAATAAAAAAATATCAATTAAATAAATTTTTATCAAGTAAAATTTGTGTTTTAGTTTGATCTTTTAGTTGGATTAAGTGTAATAATCATTAATACAATGTGCACTCCTGTATCCAAACGTAAAATGCATCAGTCGACTGTAACAGCTATGTCCCCGAGCGCTTTGCTGAGAACTGTGTTTTGATATCTGACTTACAGAAATATTTGTTGTATGGTTACACTGAATTAAAACTGATCTTCTTTGTGTTGTCACATTAATTGCATCTTTTGTATCAAATAAAGGATAAAGGAGGTTGAATAAAAGAAAAGTTAAAAAGCATGCAAATCCTACATGCTAAGATCTGGCAACTCCAGTCGTAAATCGGTTGAACTCATTCCAGTTGATCAATCAAATACAGTTATAAATATTAGTGTGTACTTAATATAATTAAACTACCTACTCATTGATAAATGTGATCAAAGATAGCAAGGCAACGAAGTGAAATGAATACTTTGTTAAATAAAGAGCTTTCTTTCATAGATAGAATTGTTGTGCAGATGCAAGTTCCAGACAATTTCTGAATTGGCACTTTGAGACATCAAAGATGAGGACAAGTATTACTAATATTTGCAATGAAATCAGTCTTTTACTAATTGAGCAATACAACAATTTAGCTTCAACATAGATGATTGTTTCACAAAATAATTGTCACTGGTTTTTGGAAAAAGGAATCTTGTTTAGTGGTGTATCAGCAGTTAGTCTGGTCCCCATTTCATAGACTCCCTGATCCATACTTCATAGCCATATATTAAGCAAGAAACCAGACTAATCGACAACAAAAAGGAGTGACATAATACACAAATGTTCTTGTGTACACGTGAATGTTGTTTGAAACCAGTTGGAATAAATTAACAATTAGATGTTGGGCATCTTGAAAATAAATGTAATTTATACAGAATAACAAACAACTTCGTTAGAAAAAGCACTTTATGGACAAATATTTTCAACATGATAAAAGAAGTTACCAGCCATTAAACAGTACGTTTACACACCACCACACCACCCACCCACCCCATCTCGTGGTTTTCTCGATGTCCATTGGGAATGGGATCACTTACTTTTTTAAGGTTCCTTGGTAACTCGTACCATTATAGTGCAGTCTATGTTTTTGGACCCCGTTGTGCACGATTTATCGAGGGAGAAGTTTACTTGATATCAAAGAAAAGAATTTTCATTTTTGTTGGTTGATGTCATTTTTTATTCCCTTTCATGGACAGTGTACCATATCACTATCATAGGTAGATATGGTGAATGATACTCAGTGCTGGCAATAAAGCGTTCATCAAAGTTACAGTTTTAAATTTTGGAAAGGTCAAAAGTTAAATTGTTCTGCAGAAACAATTGCATCAAAAAACAAACTTTAATTAGAAAAGGGATCAACATTTTTTCAGTGTGTCAGTATCACTTTAATCTGATCTTATTTATGCATGATAATTAATGTTGACAGTGGCTGCTGGAAGCAGTGCATTACGTCATATCATATCTGTTTACAATGGCTTCTGGAAGCCATTCATTACATCAAGTCATATCTGTTTACAATCGCTACTGGAAGCCATTCATTACATCAAGTCATGTATGTGTACAATAGGTATTGGAAGCCATTCATTACATCAAGTCATGTCTTTTTACAATGGCTACTGGAGGCTATTCATTACATCAAGTCATGTCTGCTTACAATGCCTGCTGTAGGCCATTCATTATATTACATATTATCTGTTTACAATGGCTACTGGAAGCCATTCATTACATCAAGTCATTTCTGTTCAATGGCTACTGGAAGCCATTCATTAAATCAAGTTATATCTGTTTACAATGGCTGCTGGAAGCCATTTGTTACATCAAGTCAAGTCTGTTTACCATGGCTACTGGAGGCCATTCATTACATCAAGTTATATCTGTTTACAATGGCTACTGGAGGCCATTTGTTACATCATGTCATGTATGTTTACAATGGCTGCTGGAGGCCATTCATTACATTAAGTCATGTTTGTTTACAGTGGCTATAGGAAGCCATTTGTTACATCAAGTCATCATGTCTGTTTACAATGGCTACTGGAGGCCATTCTTTACATCAATTCATATCTGTTTACAATGGCTACTGGAGGCCATTTGTTACATCATGTCATGTATGTTTGCAATAGCTGCTGGAAGCCATTCATTACATCAAGTCGTGTCTGCTTACAATGACTACTGGAAGCCATTTGTTACATCAAGTCATGTCTGTTTACAAATGGCTGCTGGAGGCCATTCATTACATCAGGTCATCTCTGTTTACAATGGCACTGGAAGCCATTTGTTACATCAAGTCATATCTGTTTACAATGGCTACTGGAGGCCATTCATTACATCAGGTCATGTCTGTTTACAATGGCTACTGGAGGCAATTCATTACATCAAGTCATGTCTCTTTACAATGGCTACTGGAGGCCATTCATTACATAATGTCTGTTTACAATGGCTACTGGAGGCCATTCATTACATCAAGTCATATCTGTTTTTGCAATGGCTACTGGAGGCCATTCATATCATGTCTGTTGCCATGTTAGTTTCTGTTCAACAAGATTAAAAGTAGTGCAAACAAATTTAATACAAGATTTTACATTAGGAAGACATCACAGTCAGTTTTCATTATTTCCAATAAAAGTTTTAATGGAGTTATGTTCCCTGTTGCACAATTTTGCTCTTTAGTTGTTTTGTATTGATTGAGCTATTTTTATTGTATTGACTCATATCTAGTATTAAAACTCTTTCCCTGGTGACTGAGAGGGACCTGGAGCCACATTTATTGTATTGACTCAAATCTAGTATTAACACTCTTTTTCCCAGTGATTCAGAGGGACCTAGAGCCATATTTATACATGGCCTTCCATTAGATTTAAAATTAAAGGGTGACTTGCCAAAGTGGGTGGTGGGTTTGGGGGACTTCTTCCAATGGGGGTAAATTTTTTTTTAAAGTAGCCAGGTGTAAAGTAACAGCAGCCAGGTAAATCACCTGGCTCCCAGCTGAAAAGGATTGCCCTGTTATTGTCTTGACTCATATCTAGTATTATCACTCTTTTCCCAGTGATTCAGAGGGACCTGGACAAGATGTGGTACAACTTATCCAAATTGCCTTCTCGGTTCTGAACCGCCTTTTAATCCTCCGACCTGAGGATTTGCCTTTGTCACCAGTAGAGAACGCCCTCTCATCTCAGCCGGCGGGGTGGCAGAACCAGTACATTGTGGCAGTGATTGCAGAGTACATTTACCATCGAAACAATCCCAGGCTACCAACACTATCCACCCTTTTCCTGAAGCGAATCGCTTGTGTCCTTCCAAAGAAAATCCTGGCATGTTTTGGTGGGCAGGCAGACTCAATACGGGACATCTACTTAATGAGGCTGCAGTCCACAACTGAGGTTAGTGAACAATGCCATCTGCTTATGTCTAGTCCTAAATTAGATAGAAACTTTTAATTCCGTACCTTTTTCACTTTGCAGAAGTAATCATATATGCAGATGCTGTTGAACAAATATAAAATTTTTGTTATAAAATTAAATTTCAAATTGCTATTTTTCTGTTGAAGAAATATAATTTTTATGTTTTAAAACTAAATTTCAAATTGCTTTTTCTCTGTTAAAATGCATTACACAGTTGCACTGACATTAGGAGATTTACTGCATTACCTCTCGAATCTAGGCCTCCAAAATTGACAGTTTTTCTGTCCTGTCTCTATAGGTCCAAAATGTAGTACCTCAGGGAAATAACTTTTTCAGGGTACTGTTATAATAGCCTCCCCATGCAATAGCTGCCTGTCAACTGAGCATTCTTTAGTTTAAGCTTTTTCTGTGTTACTGTAAACATATCAATCCACTCATTGTCCCATTTTTTTTCCAGCCATTTCAGTGAGATTGCTAGATATAGAGAGTTTCAGTGTTGTTGCACTATGCAGTAACATCACTTTATTTTGGTGACATTTCTCCCTTTTTTTTTCATATCATTGTGGACATTGTGTTTGCTGGGTAGTGACACAGTCTGACTGTCTACTTATATGGTGTTTTCACTTGCACACTATTGTATGTTTTATATACATATTTTTGTAGGTGTTATCTCTTTGTGAGTTGCATATTGTGATTTTCTTTGTTGTTTTGGGTTGAAATATGTCTTCAGAGTAACATATGTACAAGATCTGCCTTACTTCTACCAAGTGTAATTCTTAAGATCCAATCAGTGTCTGTACTTTGTGGTCAAGAGAGACATGATTCAGCATTCTTCAAAAACATCTGAGGGGAAGGAAAAAACACTGTGACATTAGTCATGTGATGCAGATATCTTTAGTCACCACCTCAGAGCTTTGAAAAGTGTTGTTAGGGGAATCTTTGATAACCTCCCTTTCCTCATGTAAGATTCATCTCTCTGCTAGCTGCAGCTGTCACTTTAGACAATGGAGATACAGTTGTACTGGATCCTTTATGTTTTGTTACAATATGGAAAAGTTGCTCCAGGAAACAAATTGCAAGAATTTGAAGTCTGGGACCTTGTTTCTACACTTTCGTCATGCATCTCAAAAACAGATTTTGATAATATGAGAAGAAAATTACCTGTATATGGCAGCACAGTGAGTATGAGTCTGAAGTACCCATGCATGACTGTAGTATCTGCAGGACCATCATGCCCATGCATGGCCTTAGTGCCTACAAGTCTGGCATGCCGATACATGGCCTTCGTGCCTGCAAGTCCGGTATGCCCATGCATGGCCTTAGTGCCTACAAGTCTGGCATGCCGATACATGGCCTTAGTGCCTACAAGTCCGGTATGCCCATGCATGGCCTTAGTGCCTACAAGTCTGGCATGCCGATACATGGCCCGATACATGGCCTTCGTGCCTGCAAGTCCGGTATGCCCATGCATGGCCTTAGTGCCTACAAGTCTGGCATGCCGATACATGGCCTTAGTGCCTACAAGTCCGGTATGCCCATGCATGGCCTTAGTGCCTACAAGTCTGGCATGCCGATACATGGCCTTCGTGCCTGCAAGTCTGGCATGCCGATACATGGCCTTAGTGCCTGCAAGTCTGGCATGCCGATACATGGCCTTAGTGCCTGCAAGTCTGGCATGCCGATACATGGCCTTAGTGCCTGCAAGTCCGGTATGCCCATGCATGACCTTAGTGCCTGCAAGTTGGTGTGCCCTTGCCTACAAGTTTGGTGTGCCCTTGCCTGCAAGTCTGGCATGCCCATGCATGGCCTTAGTGCCTACAAGTCTGGTGTGCCCATGCATGGCCTTAGTGCCTGCAAGTCCGGTATGCCCATGCATGGCCTTAGTGCCTACAAGTCTGGCATGCCGATACATGGCCTTAGTGCCTACAAGTCTGGTGTGCCCATGCATGGCCTTAGTGCCTTTAAGCACAGCATGCCCATGCATTACTTTAATGCCTGCAAATCCGGCATGCCAGTGCATGGCCTTAGTGCCTGTAAGACATCATGCTTGGGGTTAATTACTGATCTCACTAGCCTCTGTCATTTACCAATACCAGCTGACTCTTGCCCTCCTGGCTGTCGACTAGCCCATCCAGCTATCTGACCAGCCAATTTCAAGGGCTATATGACCAGAGATCAATGATTTTTGAGAGGCAAATCACAAATTGGTAGGCAACTCCATCTGCTGTATAGACTTCATCTTCACTGAAGTTTAAATCTTACAAGACATGTTTTCTGTAGCCTGAGCTTCATTGTGTAGTGTGAGAGAACTGCATGCCCTAACTGTTGTCTCTAAACTAACTCCAGTTCCAGTCAAATGGTTCAGTCATCCCGATGAAACAACCTGGTTTAGTCTTCAAGAACAGGTTGTTGCCTTCAGACAATCAGAGATTAATCATTCAATCCTTCACCTGCATCGATCCATTGAAGGAAGCAAGGCTACAGGAAAGATTAATACATGCAGGTGCTATATAAGGTGCACAGTGAGTGTCTGCTTTTCTTTCTGGTCAAGGTAGAAAAGAAGATATAATTCAAGTCTTGACAATAGGGCATAAGTGGATCGTTTGATTAACATATTCTGAACTATCTTAGGGTCATATAGATCTTTGTTTATAAGACCAGCATTGATTTTGAATGCACTGTTTTCATGCATGCAGTCAGTTTTCTCCAGTTTCTGTATACTCAAATCTGGCATTGCAGAAAAGGGAGTTGAATCCCATCGAGCCTCTGTTGGCTGTCCAGATGATCACCAGTCCCTCTTCATGAACTTTGTACTGAGCCTGAGGTTTTAGTTTTCAGTGGAGTACTCTGAAAAGTTGTCATTGGTAAGGCAACACTTACCTAATCACATTACATTTAAGCCCTCCTACCCGCCCTGCAAATGTGAGTATCCTTGTTTGGTGAGTCAGCAGTGGCTAGGGGAGGTTATTATGATAGTACCTTGGGAAAGTTGTTCAAAGTTTCTGTTGTTCAGAGAGGGAGGGATTTGGGGGTTGCTGGAGTGTATTACCTAGTGTTATTGTGAATCGGCAAGTATTCTCAGACAAACATAACTTTATATAACATTTCTTGTTAATGATATCTTGTGCAATTCAGAAAGAAAATTTTTTATTGCATAATTTCCAGTTGTCATTAAAAATAAATCATCCTGGGCATGCATCTACATGTAAAAATCTAGAACTTCATTTGTGAACTTGCATAATATCAGTGCATGTCCACAGAGAGAAATTTTTTTCAGAATTATCTTCATAATTGGTTTTTCTATACTGTTTGATTTGGTTTTACAGTGCAAAAACACATTGAAGGTTATATTTTTCTGAAGTAGTTAGAATAAAGTACTGTGTCCAAGGACACACAATGATAGTCAACCAGGGCTGAGCCAAAGTACTGTGTCTAAGGACACACAATGATAGTCAACCAGGGCTGAGCCAAAGTACTGTGTCTAAGGACACACAATGATAGTCAACCAGGGCAGCACCAAAGTACTGTGTCTAAGGACACACCATGGTAGCTTTCCAGGGCTGATTCAAAGTACTGCATCCATGGATACGCCATGGTAGCCATCCAGGGCTGATCCAGTGGTGGGAATTGAACCAGCACCATTCCTTAAGCATTGCCAGTGTGGGTTTTGCTGTATATTGATTGTCAGTTGTGATTTAAACATTATTCTCATGAAGCATGCATTTCATTGGTTGATACAATGTCACATGATTTGTGATAATTCATGATATTCACAACCCCAGCTTAATGGGGGCTTCGGATAGTCAAATGGCCAGTAGCATCCCTTGGGTCAGTGGTTCTTCCTGGGATCTTTCCAGGTTCTTCCTCCACCAAGTTATACTGGCCACAATGTATAGATGTGCTGAAAAATGGTATTAAACCCCACAAAACCAAACCAAACCTGGCATAATATATTTTTGTGGCATCATGCTGTTGAAATTAATTTCATAGTACTGAAACAAGTTGAATTTGAAACTTTTGCATTTAATAGTGTTATAAAGCAATTACAGACCATTGTTTAGTTAATATGAAATTTTAAGAACCAGGAAACCAATCCTATCTCCCCTCCAGGTATGTCAGTGAGGTTTTCTGGGCCATTAGGTTAGTCAGTATGAGGTTTACTGGTCAATAAAACTTTATATTTTCCTCATCAAAGGACAACAGTTTTATAACATTCAAAGGAGCAGAAGCTTTTTGGATGCTTTGAATTAATTTGTTTTGATCTTTTGCAATATCAAAGTGACAATTGAGAATTGAATTCATTTATTTCGCAGGATTTGCGCTTGAAGACTGCAATTTTAGAGTTCTTATCAGTTTGTGTTGATACCCAGCCAGGGTTGATTGAAGTCTTCCTCAACATTCAGCTGGAACAGACCTTGGCAGACAAAGAAAAAAAGGTGCTTTAATACTGTTGGGTTTGTTGTTATGACTTTTATATGGTATTTTTACAAGTTATACAGATTTGTAGAACTATCCTTCTTGTGAAACTGTTGTATACTTCTTCCTTTCTCCGTGTTTCCTTTATTTCAGTTCACTGTGGATCTTTTCTTGTCACTGAATTTATCTTTTGTATTTATTTTTGGTCATTATATATATATTCAGTTCAGTTACAGAATCCATCTGTATAAAAATTTAAAATACATATGCATATATCAGAATAATCTTTTAATCCAGTCAGATTTCCCATATCACTCATCTCACTTTTGATACTAACCTTCACTAATTTCTGTAAATTTAAAAACAATTTTTTTAGCCCTTTTATTGATACATTATAAATCAAGTTATAATTAAAAATTTTAAGAAATGGTTAAGTTAGCTTTGCATAGGTGATATCCGGAACCTTAGATAAAAATTGTATTTGCATATTTTACACAGATAATTTGGCTCAAGTTGTTGCTCCTGCCATAATCAGAATCCATGATGGCATGTCCAGTCAGTATAATTAAGAGTTTAATGTTTTTTTTTCTGAGTTTATTGTGGTATAAACTATCAGTTGCCGAATCACAAAGAAAATAACGCCCATGTGTGAGCAAGACATTTACTAGACAGTAAAATAGTCAAATTACAACAAATTAAACACTTCATAATGCAATTCTTTATAATTTTATTGATTTTGTATTTTTATATGTTTTGTAAAGTTATTTCCTTTCAGTTTTAAAGCCTTTTTTAAGCGTAGAATCTCTTGCTTGAGTGCATTATCATAACTATTTAAGAACAGGGGTTTTATATACAACATAATAACATTAAATAAAAATAAAGCAAACCAAGCTAATGTATCGTCAGTTATTGCAGATATCAGCATTCCAAGTTGTCTAAAATCACTTTGTAATAATAATTCAGAATTGGGTAGTAAAATAAAATTTTCTTAATTTGATATTCGAATGACTCTTGGATTTGATGTTTTCATGAGTTCATTGTGACTTGACTGAATCGTTATTGTCCAGACACATGAGTAACCAATTTTCTTCTTTAAATCCAATTTTGTGTTATTTAACAGTTTAGTTTACCTGGGCTTTACAAATGAAATTAGACTATCAGGTAGTTCATTCCACCACAAAAGACCCACTACAAATTAAGTCTTTGGATGTTTAAATATGATTGTGACAATTTGTTGTACAATCAACATGAATAAAGTTAAATTCAAGATAGTGTTGCCTGTAATTTTGTATTTTATCCCATTATTTTGACTGAATACAGTAAAACTTTTTTCAAAAAATACGTAAATTTATGGGTGTTAAAATAATTACTTGATGCTCAGTTTAGAACGGGCACTCGGTTCCATTTGATTTTAACGCCATTTATAATGAAGAAATAACATTCATTTTGTGTGACTGTGCTCATTTTTACACCATCATTGGTGCCATGTGCTGTGATGTGTGCAACTCATGTACCTACAGTTACATTACTTTAGTTTGTGCCAATTTTGATTATGTTGCAATCTAAGCAACTTTTCTATAGCAGGAATCGAGTGTACCTGTATATTAAGATATATGTGTACACAAAGAAGTAAGTTATTAAATGTGTATATATAATCACAGGTAAAATATTATGGGTGTGCAGATAATTACCGGTAAAATACTTTTTTTGTATGCAAAATAATTGCAGGTACCACATTAAGGATGTACAAATAATTAAAGATAAAATATGGGTGTACAAATAATTAAAGATAAAATATGGGTGTACAAATAATTAAAGATAAAATATGGGTCTACAAATAATTAAAGATAAAATATGGGTCTACAAATAATTAGTTAAAATGTGAGTGTACAAATAATTTCAGATAAGATATAATTGGTGTGCACATAAATACAGGCAAAATATTATGGGTGTACAAAGGACAGGTAAAAAATATGGGTGTACAAATAATTACATGTAATATATTTTCAGTATACAAAATATTGTTTTTGGAGATTTTTTAAAATTAAAAAATTGCAAATATTTTGATATAAATACAGAGCTCTTTGTACAAAAAATTACAGAACAAATTTAAAAAAATAGAAATGTAGATGGTGAAAAATGAATGACAATATAGAGTGTAAGATATATTTATTTGATTAATATTTCTTAGTATGATTTAAGACAGTATAGGTCATAGTTATCTTTCTACAAATGAAAGTTTATAATGACATTGAACTGTGTGCATATTTAAAAAAGATTTAATGTCATATCTATCAGATTTGTAAATCATGATGTGTTAAATGCCTATGCACTTCTAGTGAGTGACATTTATATACTATTAAGGTAAATCATGACATGTTTAATGCCTCTGCACTTCTAGTCAGTCATATTTATATAGTATTCAATGTAAATCGTAACTAAATCATGACATATTAGAAAAATTACTGCACTTCTAGTGAGTAACATTTATGTACTGTTAGAGTAAATCTTGATGTGCTAAATGCCTATGTTCTTCTAGTGAGTGACATTTGTATACTATTAAAGGTAAATCATGACATGTTGAACGCCTGTGCACTTCTTGTGAATCATATTTGTATAGTATTCTATGTAAATAATGCCTAAATTGTGACGTTTAAAAAAAATGCCTATGCATTTCTAATTAGTGATATATGTATACTATTAAAGGTAAATCATGACATGTTGAATGCCTATGCACTTCTAGTTAGTGATATATGTATACTATTAAAGGTAAATCATGACTTCTAGTTAGTGATATATTTATATCATTTAAGGTACATCATACTACACATGATATGTCAAGACAAGAAATTGTTGTAACTTCATTCAAGGATTTTATAAATTTTATTGACATGGTGCAAACTATGAGTTTGTTACTGATAAATTTCTATCATGCTCAACATTTTTGTTTACAATGATGTTTATAATTTTTTCTTTAAAGAATAAATCATTTGTTGAGCCATAACTAAATCTGATTGGCTTTTAGGTTTTGCACTCATTGGAAGCAGGAAGATGGCTGAAGGAGGATGCTTTTGAATGTTACAGTGACTTCCCAGCATGTAGAGTGAGTGGTTTTTATACAGTCACAAATATTTCACATTTGTAGAACAGTAAGATCTGTCACAAGTGTACCACATACACCTTAGTTTTCCAAGACATAGGATTAACTGGAAAAACTTTTTTCTTTCTGTTTTAACCTATTTTTATTGCAATATATTTTTTCCTTCTGTTTTAACCTATTTTATTACAATATATTTTTTCTTTCTGTTTTAACCCATTTTATTACAATATATTCACCTTTATCAGCATCATAATGTCACATAAAAAGACCACTTGCTATGCTTTGATATGAAACTTAGCAATGTTATATAGCAATGTCATAGAGTGTAAAGGTGCTAATGTAACACAATAAATTGCTTGGCAGTGTTACATAGCTACATCACAGAACAGTCAAAAAAAATTGTTTATGCCCACGAATCAAAACTTTTTGAATAGATTTTTAATAAAATCAAAACATTGCAATACATTTGAATCAGCAAGATGACCGAGTGCCTGATATTCTGTAACCCAGTACTGGGTTGCAACCTATACTTTGAAAACCACTGTCATAGTGATGTAAAGTCCCGCACGTAACATGCTAAATTGCTTAGCAGTATTTCATAGCAACATCATAATGATGTAAAGTCCCTCATGTAACATGATAAATTGCTTAGCAGTATTTCATAGCAACATCATAGTGATGTAAAGTCCCTAATGTAAAATGATAAATTGCTTAGCAGTATTTCATAGCAACATCAGAATGATGTAAAGTCCCTCATGTAACATGATAAATTGCTTAGCAGTATTTCATAGCAGCATCATATTGATGTAAAGTCCTTAAGGTAATGCAGTAAATTGCTTAGTAATGTTACATGGCATTACCATAGTGATGTAAAGTCCTTAAGGTATACAAATAAATTGCTTAGTAATGTTACATGGCAGCGACATAATGATGTAAATTCTTTAGTGTAACATGATAACTTAGCAAAATTTTATAGCACTATTGGAATGATGTAAAGTCCTGCACATAACACAGTAAGTAACTTAGCAATGTTACATGCAACATTATAGAATGATGGGAAAGTCCCTCATGGAACACAATAAATTGCTTAGCAATATTACATAGCAACTTCATAGAGTGATGTAAAGTTTGCTTAACATTGTTAAATAGTCAAGTCGTAGAGTGTTGTAAAATCCATAATGTAACATGATACATTGCATGGTATGTTATATAGCTGCATCAGAGAGTGTCTTAAGGTCTCTCATGTAACATGATAAATTGATATGCAGTGTTGCATACTAATAAAGAGTGATGTAAAGTCCCTAAGGTGACATGATCAATCACTTAGTAATGTAAAATAGCAATATCATAGAGCAATGTAAAGTTCTAATATATCATAATAAATCACATAGTAATGTAACACAGCAGTGTCAAAGAGTGATGTAAAGTCCCAAAGGCAACACAATAAATCAATTAGTAATGTTACACAGTAAAATCATAGAGAGATGTAATGTTCATAATATAACATAATAAATCACATTGTAATGTAGCATAGTGTCAGAGAGTGATGTAAAGTCCCAGAGGTAACACAATAAATCAGTTAGTAATGTTGCATAGTAACATTAAGTGATGTAAAGTCCTTAATATAACATAACAAATCATATCAAACTGGCATTCATTTCAGATGAATATATGAAATTCACTGAATATTATTTATATATATATATATATATATATATATATATATATATATATATATATATATATATATATATATATACATACAGTAAAACTTGTTATGAGAGACCGCCCCTTCTGCCAACAAAAAGCGGTGTCTCAAGACAGGTGGTCTTTCATAGCAGGTTTGTACAAAAATACGTTTCCAAGGTCCAGTTTCAGAACAATTTCAAGAAAAATAACCACAACCACTGTACATATATTCTATTCTTTATTAGTAGTTGTTGCTAAAATATTGTATGCATTCATCTAAAAACAAAATTATATTGTAATAAAGATATACTTCTATCATTAAACATGAAATCACATTTACATTTGAAGATCACATATTTTAGCATATGAAATTGTTTCTGAATTACTCGTTTTCCTTTATAACAACCTAAATTTATTTTACCAACGTTTAAACCACTTTTTTGCGAGTGGTCTGCACTTTTTCACTTCTTTCAGTTACAATAATTATTTTCTCCAGCATTAAAATTTGTCTCTTTTTAGTTGGAGGTTCATCCATTGTTATTAAAATTATAGGTGTTAAAATTATTAGTGCTCAGTTGTAATATCGAATGTAAAAACGGTGGCTGTGGGGAAAATATGAAAAATCTATACATGTGCATTACATATCTAACAATTAATAAAAAATAAAAAAAACAAAAACAATTATCTCATCCATAAACAGGACCATTTACTCAGTGACAAAAGTCAACGGCTTCATTAAAAGATGACATACAGGGATTAACTCTGTAAGCAAAGTGTGTAACCCAGTCGCAGCAACATGAATAGACGACAGCTTTGTGATTGGGATGTCATCACTTAACATGGGGGGGGCAAAACATCACAAGTCTTGAGCACTATCAATCGAATCCCGCAAATGATTCTCTCTTGCTGGTTTAATAGACAATGACTTTATTCACCCCCGGCAATACCGATTAACTCAAGACAAACAATATACGTGGCCACTTTGTCAACTTTTACACTTCAACGGCATTTCATGACATGTACATTAGCCTGGTTTATGGACTGTAGCATCTATCACCGGTAGCAACAATCCTTGTTTTTAATATTCCTTTTATGTTTGTTTTTGATCAGAACAATCTATACTAATCAAGCGGTCATTGTAATAATTGATTACATAAAGGTCTTAGCCATGCAGTGGTTTTAACCTGCCTTCTACAGTCACTGGAGCATATCGGCATTGACTACTCCAAGTGTGCAAATTAAACTTCGTTCACTTGATAGGAAGAAATGGTATATATAAAAGCATATTACATGAATCAATGTTTAAACTTTTCATATTTCGATTGTGCTTAATGTAATCCAGTGAAACTCAAAGGTTTCTGACAAAGCCAGATTCATCAAGCAGGGAGCACATGGCAATGCAGGAGTCAAGTGATCCTTGACACATGATCTATTCTTGATGAATGTTTCTCCAAGTTGCTTCACAGCAACAGAATAATATATTGAGAATTATGTGTTCTTTCATTCTTTTACAAACAGTATGAGACTTTCATTTAATATTTTCATATTTCTGTACAAGGGATTTATTGTTTATTGTTAATATCACCTGACTATTGGACTTTTAATGTCATTGACATGTAGGTAGTGAGATTTGTGTAGTCATGTGACTAGAGATGCAATGGCGACTACCAGGACAAATTTCATCAATGTTGTAATTTCATCTCAACTGTCAGCGAAAAAAAGATGTAACAATTATAGTACTCACAATTTCTCAGAAAATAAATCATTTTGTTATCAATTTTGATGCAATTATGACTCAGTGTAATATCTTTTAAGTTTGCCTGGCCCACAGGTAAGTGGCTACTGTATGTGAATTCCAACTTTTCTATAGGCAATTGACTCTGACCCTACACACCAGCATAAATGTCAAAATATCAAAAATGGGGTGGGAAGGGTCAGAGGAAACTTAGACTAACAGTGTAGGTGCTATTAACAAGGAAGCTTCTTTTCAAGACTTAATTGATAAAAGTCGCAAACAAAAGCAGACTGTCTTCTGATTTTGGCAAGTTTGAGCAACTGCTTAATTCATCAACTGTTTAAAGTGTGAACACATGTTTTCATGATTAATTATATCAACTGCACAAACAAAAAGTCAAGCATGTGTTTCACAATTACAGATAAGCTGTTAATTAGTAATTTTATTTAGGAGCCATTTCTACTGATAATGAGATAAAAGTGTGTGTGTGTGTGTGTGTGTGAGAGAGAGAGAGAGAGAGAAATTAGAACATGTACACAGTTGTAGTTTTCTTGATTTGATTGGGGTGTATTTAAATTATCAGATTGGTTTTATAAAACATTAAATGACAAGCAGGGTCAGGTAATGATAAATGCACACTTATTTCCCACAGGAGAGAAAACAACACCTTGTCATTGACAGATTCAAGTGAGGATACTGTATCCTTGTGTGTAACTTGTTTTATAAAATTTAGCTATTTTTCTTTCTGCTAAGTAGCTAAACTAAATACACCTTGGTAGCATACTAGTACTGCTAATAATAATACATGTGAAATAATAATAGTGCTAAAACTACTAATAATGCTAATGGCATTCAGTTAATAATACATAAATTAGTCATGAACCAAGTTTGAGAGCCAAACCTGCCTTTAGAGGTCACCTGTCTGCAAAGGCCACTTTTGTCTTTTCCTATGGGTGGCTGCTGTAGATATGTCTGACTGTATATGTTAATTATATAATTTAATTAAGTCAAGAATTTTATACAGGTTTCTTGAAAATTTTTAGTTTATTTAATTTAATAAATTTGAACTTTTTCAATTAGGCTGAGAAATTCCATAATTTTAAATTGATCAAGGAAATTGTTCTTTTCTAAAATCAGAAAGGGTAGGGTTTTAAGCAAACAGTGAAACTAGAAATTGTCTTTTCATATTTAAAGGCAATAATGATGTGCTATCTGTACAATGATATTCATGAAAGCCACAATATTAAGACAAACCAGGAAGTCTTATAATGGGGTATACAACAAGACTGTGCCATATAAATGCATACCAACAAAATATAGAGTAATTAATGGTGTGAAACCATGAAAATGACAAACAAGACAATCCTTGTATTGTTTATCTACTTTGCCATTAATGGTGACAAAAAACCCTGACCATACTCCACTACAACTGGGATCCCTGACCATACTCCATTACAACTGGGACCCCTTGACCATACCCCATTACAACATTGTTCCCTGACCATATTTAATTACAACTGGGATCCTGACCATATCCCATGAGCATACTACATTACAACTGAGATCCCTGACATTCCATTACAATTGAGAACCCTGACCTTATTCCATTACAACTGGGGTCAATGACCTTATTCTATTACAACTGGGATCCCTGACCTTATTCCATTACAACTGGGATCTGGGACCTCATACCATTACAACTGGGATCCCTGACCTTATTCATTACAAATGTGATCCCCAACCTTATTCCATTACAACTGGGATCCCTGACCTAATTCCATTACAACTGGGATCCTTGACCTTGTTCCATTACAACTGGGGATGCAGAATACTAAGGGGCTTTATAGTGGGGATTACTGTATTTACTCACAGCTGTGGGCTGATCAGAACTGTCACAGAACTCCTCATCACTCTCACTTTCACTGGCCACATGGTCCTTACTTCTCGATGTGGCCTCAGAGGGCTCGGCAGACTGGGTCTCTTCTGTAAAAGAATATAACAACTGTCAACTTCATGTCATTTTCATCCAACAGAAAACACACTGTTATCTTTTGTTGATTTCAGGAAACTACTGCTTCAGTCTTTCTTTCTATTTTGTTAACTTGTTTTCATTCTGCAGATGATCTGTCAATCTGCCATTATATATGCAGTGAATATGGTGAAATTTCCTTGGAGCTCAAAGTAATCACACTTACATACATAACTGTATTTAACATGATACAGCACACACCTTAATAGGTGCAAATGGCAAACACTTCCATGAGCTCACATAAAATATATGCATTTCTAACGGTATATGTATGTCCTCATTCCAGCATGCCATATAAAAGGGAAGTGCTGCTAAAAACAACTTACCACCATGCATGCATGATGTCTCATTACCACATAACTTTGTAGGTTAAACCAGTCTCTAAAATTAAACTTATATTTGCTTTAATCAGCATGAACATCTTGGATGAGTGAATACAACTCCAAAGTGGAGAACTCCCAACAGAGAAAAATGGAGACAACTTTTTAGCACATGATGCAGACAGTTTGTGACTTTGTCAGTATGTGCTTATAATGAGATTTAACCAAATAAGGACAAGCCAAATATCAACATTTTCAGAATACATGATGTTGAATATAGTATTAATTATCTTCCTTAATAATAAGCATCTGACCTTTCAATCCCAATTTTACTAATATGAAATGTTTGGAAAGAAACTAATCATTGCCATTTAATGTTGTAGAATATGTCAATGAATGAACAAGTGCTTAAAAAATATCTAGACAAATTCCTCACTGTGATTTTGCAACAAAAAATAATACTCTTCTCATACTGTTAGAATGGCTATTTCAAATTAAAGTGTCCTCTGTCTGCATTAGCCAAGTGTCTTTCTATACAGGGTCATTTAAATGGGTTTTCATCACAGGCCCTAAAGAGGGATCGATAGTCATTCCAAATGACCCCTCTGATAAGATTTGTTTATTTGCCAATGAAATAATAAAGATTTCTTTTGCATTCTTTTATTTTTATGTCTGACATTTTAATCATTATAATTTGACTGAAATTTTAACATTTAATTGACAGTACATATAGCCAGAATTGTGCTGACAAATTGTGAAACTTCTTACCTACCAAGCTCCCTATACACCCACCCAACTACCTACCAACTTTGTGTGTGTCTGTGTGATTTGAACTTTTAATGTAGCTTTAACAATTATTCAGCCATATTGCTATGATGACTGCAGTGTGACAGCTTACAGTGATGTCTAGCCCTGCAGCATCATGCTGCAGACATGTAGCATCGTATCCCACCCAGTCACATATCCTGACACCAGATCAACCAGTCCTAGCACTAACCTCTTAATGCTGAGCACCAATTGAGGCAGAAGCTATTACCTACCAACTTTGACAGGACCTACTGGACATAAAAGAAAGAAAAAAAAAAGAAATTCTTTTCAATCATATCAATGTAAAGGAAATAAATTGATTTAAACAAACCAACAGATTAATGATTAACATTTTAAAATAATTGTTGTTAAAATCTGCTGGAAAAGCTATTATCATTGACTATCTCAAGAAGCCAGATTTTACTGCATGAAAATCACAAGCTATAGTAACCATGAAGTGACAGCTAGCATGTAGTGCTCATTAAAATGCATTGCCCAAATTCATGATTATATATAGGATGGAACATACCAAAACTCTATTCCATGTACTCAATTATAAACCTACAGGTTTTGTTTTACCGAAAATTCAATTCTGCTGAGTAGGGATTGTCTTCCAAGCATGACATACAAAAGATAAATGATAAATCTTGCTTTAATCTCTTTGCTTATAAATGCAGCACTGACTTTGTTTCCATGGTTGACAATCCTTTCATTGAGCCACAAATCTGATACTTGTTCAGTGATAAGCAGAGTCCTATATTCATTTAACTGTGGGTACTTATTTAAATTCCATTTGATCATGCCATACAAATGTCACCTGTTCAGTTGTGCTGATTCTTTAATGAGATTTCACAGACTGTTTGATCAAAGTGTCACTTACTGTGCCCAAGTTCAGCCTCCACGTAAATATTGGTCCAAATGTCTGCATCATCAATTTTCTGACAGTTACTGGGTATTTTATCACTTGGACATTATACAATGTGAATTGCAAAACTTCAGTAGTTTCACCAATATGAGGGGAAAAATGGAATGCTTATGATGAGGCATTCATGTTAAACTTTTCTGGACTTTGCAGATAAATATTACTGAAGTGAAAAACATGAATTGGGCGTGTCAGAGAAAGAGGTTCATGACTAGCACAAGAACAAGTGCCAGGAATTTGAAGAAAATATGAGTAATTCAGAGCCTGCCTGCAAAATTGGACTCTTTGTTTGAATGAGTGGGTTGTGGAGCAGCATCAAAACAAGCATGCAGTCACCATAAAAACCATCAGACTGATGGCCCTTTCTACTGTCAAGGCTAACAGTGATGCATCATTTAAAGTGTCAGCTGGATGGTGCATGAGATTTATGTAACGTCACAGAATTGCACTAAGCGAATGCAAATAGTCCAGAAACTGCCTGTTAATATTGATGAAAAAGTTGTTTCTAAAATTTGTTATGAACAAAAAGAAACAGAAATATTTAAAACTGGAACACACACTAGAAATATGGATGAAATTCCCATGTACTGTGATAGGTAAGGAAATTCTACAGTACACCAAGTTGGTGACAAAACTGTGACAATAAGGACTTCAAGAAATGAGAAACACCATTTCATTGTGTTATTAAGTTGTTTAGTGTACAGAAGACAACTAAAGCTACAACATGTGTTCCAAACACAACTATGCAAATAAAGAAGATGCTAAATGGAGTTGTTGTAACTGTTAACCCTAAAAAATTGATTTGTAGAGCAATTTGTTTGGTCTTGATTGGGAAAAAAATGGAACATTAGACCCGAGTCATTGTTGAAACCTAAGGTACTGCTTGCGTGGAACATATTTTAAGTGCATCTGATACAGCCTGTGAAACAGAAGTTGTGGCAACATTTAATGTTCTAGCTGCAATCCCAGGCGGCATAACATCTGTACTGCAACCACTGGATGTTTGCCTAAACATGCCAGTAAAGGCAAATTTGTGAAAGCTGTGTCACAAATGTTTAATAGGTGGGCCCAAAAAATTAACAAAGTCAGAAAATCTGAACCATCCATGGACTGATTTAATATTCCTGTGGGTAAGTAATGCATGGGAAAAAATTCCACTCGAGACGGTGCTCAAGTCATTAAAAAAAATGTGTTATTTTCCATTGTTATGAATGGGACAGAGGATGACAAATTATTCAGTGATTTCATTCAAGATAAGAACAACAGTGAAGCATCCACAGCTGACAGTAAAGACAAGGAATATGTGTCATAACCAGACAAAGGAGGGGGATTTCAGAACTTTATTTGTTGATGCAAATGATGAGGATGAATTCTTGGACTCTGTATCAGATGACATTAGGCAGTGATATTTAGATAAGACTTTGAATTATAGAAGTGTGGACTTTACTTTCATTGTTTGTTTGTAAGATGTTTGGAATTGACATGTTATGAATATTATGAATTGGATCATTCTGGGCTACAATTTTTTATGTGTGACCCATAATCAAATTCATAAACTTGTCAAATAAATGGACTTTGGATTATGGATTTCTATGGATTTTATTAAAATGGACAAAATGTAAGTTCTCAATTATCTGTGACATACGCTACTCAAAAACATAACATTGGTTTCACTTTTATTATTCCCATCCATACATCCTTCCAGTGAAGCTTGTGTAATTTTTCGAAGTGCACTCTGACTTGCTGATGGCAAGTCACCTCTTACAGACAAAATTGTTTTGCAAAGAAGTGTAAAAAAGAAAATTAGCTTTTAGCAGCCCCAAAAAAATAACTGGAGGGTGTGTGGGGTCAACTTATGGTCAAGTCAAGTCAGCTTATAAATAAGTATATATAATATCTGGTCATAAACTAAATGCAGCAACTTAATGTAAGAAAGAAAAATGAAAAATTTATGTCAGTGACTTTTGGGGTATAGGTGTACTACTGAGAGATGTATACAGTTATATATTTTAATGATTAAAACATTAGTAGTAAAAACATCAAATTAAACCAAACTGAACCAATTTCAGTGAAGTGTGAAATATAGATCACAGTGACTTAATTCTAAGATGACGGTGTAGTACTCATCAAGATGCATTCTCTCACCACGTTTTGTGATTCTTGGTATAGCAGTATTACACAGTAGATAAAATACCAATTTTGCCATCAGCTAAATGCAAGAAATTAACATATGCCAGTCAAATATTTAATACTGGTCAAAATGACCCTCTGTTGTTGGGGGATTGTAATAATATGGTTGCACACAATCAGTGGCAAGACCAGTACTTATGACTGAATCCTGGGCAGTAAAGCATGAAATATGGGTCACAGTGACCTACTTCTCTGTTGAAGGTATAGTATTCATCAAGGTATCACTCCATGAAATTTCATGAATCTTGGTATAATAGTAGTTGTACAAGTTGCTAAAAGCTATCCTGTTATGAGCTACATGCCTAAGCTTAACCAAGCCAGTAAAAATGTGAAATGTAGGTCACAGCGACATTCTTTTGTGCTAAGAGTACAGTACTAACAGAGATACATAAAATTACTTAGTTTGATGATCCTAGCTAGACAGAGCTTGAGAAACAAAATTAAAACACAACTATACCAAAGTCAGTGAAGCATGAAATATAGTGGGTTTTGTGATGAGACTGTAGTACTAATCTAGATGCATCCTCTTGCTAAATTTCATGAAACCAGGTATAACTATATATACAGGGTGCAAAAACCTGTTTGGGCAAAAAACCTGTCCACAAAACGTAAAATGTAGGTGACAGACATTATTTTATGGTAAGGGTATGGAACTAATTGAGAAACATAAAGTATCTATTCATATTAGTCTAATTTAAACAGAGCTTGATAAATAACTTACAACACAAAATTTAACTGAAGTCAGTTGAACACAAAATATAGGTCAGAGTGACCTATTTTGTGATGAGGTGTAGTACTGATCAAGATACATCCCTCTGCCAAGTTTCATGAATTTAAATATAACAGTATATATATATATACACACACACACACACACACACACACAGTGCAAAAAACCTAGTTGGCTATGAGATTAATGCAAATACCTAACCTACACCAATAACAAGTTAAATTTTGGTCACAGTGATCCACTTCTATGGTAAGGTGTGGTACTAATATAGATACCTAAAATGATACAGTTTGATGATTCTATCATTAACAGAGCTTGAGAAATAAAACTTAAACCCCCCAAAAGGAAACAAAGTAAATAAGGCATGAAATATAGGTCACAGTAACCTCATTTATGATGAAGATGCAGTACTCATCAAAATGCATTCTGTCCCCAAGGTTCATGATTCCAAGTATAACAGTATTTATAGTGTGTGCAAAAAACCTGAGCCAAATGTAAAAACTTTTACCAAGACTGTACAATGCATATATATGTACAAATAGCCCTTGCAGCCCCTTCCTCTGTGGAAGGTGACATGAAACCTACTCCAAATTGTTGTCTGAGACCTAGCAAGAAAGACTGGTTGACATTCAATGAGGGTGTGCATATGCATATGCTTTTGTCTGTGTTCATGCTGACACCAAGGATAGTACAATAACACCCTGACTTAGCAGAACTAAGCTCAAAAATGTTCATTATCACCTAATTTGTAAACTTTATTTGCCCACAATGTGCATTAATGAATAATGTTACTATTTACCTTCCAAAATCTGTCAGTATAGGTAGCATTTATACCGTAAATACTAACAAACAATTATAAAGATGTAGATATAGCATACTTATAAAAAAATTAATTCATTCTTTGGTGAAAGAAATTTGCTTTTGTTGTTGATTTGGTATTTATGGCACAGCAACACAGTGCCAATGCAGTTGGAGTAAAGTGCCTTGACCAAGGAGACACCACAGTAGCCAACTCAGAATGATCTGATGGTTGGATCTGAAATGCTAACCACTAAGCCACCACACCTCTAGAGGATTGAAGGGAAACATCATCATTCATAGGTGTCAAGTCATCATCCAGATTTTTTTAAAAACTTGTTAGCTGATGGATAAATGCATGATATTTATCATTTAATTTAAAGGATGTCTGCTTTAAAAAAAGGAACACTTCCTGATCAACTAGCATAATCATTACATAATGATGTCGTCAATAGGACATCACTTCTTACCTAAGTTTATCATATCACCACAAACTCTGGAGAGACTGGATATCAAATTGAGACCTTTGTATCTTATTACATAATGCAAAAGAAAAATAAATATACTATTTTAATAATCACAAAACAGCCCATTGGAATAAAATGATGAAGTCAGCGAAAAGTGCGTTACATTGACAATGTACTCTTATAAAAGGAATATATGACCTTTGACCTGCACAAAGCTGACAAATTTTAAATACTCATTCAGCTATTACTTTATAACAATCATTGACCAAGTTAACTGGCCCTCCTCAAAACCCATTGGGTGGCAGGCCTTGAGGCTGTCAGTGTTAACTGGCCCTCCTCAAAACCCATTGGGTGGCAGGCCTTGAGACTGTCAGTGTTAACTGGTCCTCATCAAATCCCATTGGGTGGCAGGCCCAGAGGCTGTCAGTATTAATTGGCCCTCATCAAAACCCACTGGGTGGCAGGCCCAGAGGCTGTCAGTATTAACTGGCCCTCCTCAAAACCCATTGGGTGGCAGGCCCAGAGGCTGTCAGTGTTAACTGGCCCTCCTCAAAACCCATTGGGTAGCAGGCCTTGAGGCTCTCAGTATTAAATGGCCCTCATCAAAACCCATGGAGGTGGCAGGCCTTGAGGCTAAGTCAACCCATGTATTTGTAGGTGGTTCTGAATTGCCTGAACCTCCAGCAATGTAAAATATATCCATTTTTTCCCCTAAAAGTTCTAAACATTTCACAAGCAATCATATTTAAATATACCAAGAACAATCATGTACAATAATAATATTACATAATGACTGATTGTAATAATAATAATATTAAATAAAGCCTGACTGTAACAATATTACATAATGTCCTATTGTAATAAAAATATCACATAATGCCTGATTGTAGTAGTAACAATATTACATAATACCTGATTGTAATAATATCACATAATGCCTGATTATAGTCCATTCATTTCAAAATACGAGACCAATTTTTATCATTTAAAGTCACAGTATGAAGCAGCTTGTAGAGTTGGCATGCTTTGAACTGACATATCACCTCAGTGACCAGTTTAAAATTTGGACTAATGTGCAAGTTTGACTGTAGTGTAAAATTTTGTTTAGTAATGCCTTTTCTGGTTCTGACATGTTTTCTTTGGAGGCATGAGACGGAAGCAGGACATTACCCCCCCGTCAATTACCCCCCTGCCATTATCCCCCCATCATTTACCCCCCTGCCATTACCCCCCCCCGCCATTACCCCATTAATAAATTAATTAAAATAAGTTTAAAAATTATTGTAAATTTTATTTTGAACTGCAATTTCAATCACACAAAATACCATAAAATAATGTTATGTTGATAATATTACATTTGAATGTTATGTGCGATCCCTCGCAAGTATTCAAAGTGCTCTCTATTACCAAAGTCATTCACAATGTTCATAATCCGAGCATTGCAGTCACGATACTTCTTTCGAGTTGGTTCCACTGGATGTCCTCCAAGTCGCTGAGAAATTGTCACGTTCAGGAATGAGTGCTCTCTTTGAAGGATTGTCAAAAAGCGCCAAATGTTTGGATGGTCAGCAGTAATGGCAGCTTGCATTTTTCGATGCCAACCTTCAGTTTTTCGGAAGGTATATATAGGGTTTATATTTCTATACTTTTCTGGGGCATGCACGTAGAAACTGTTTCTGCTCGAATTCACTGATGTGAAACCAGTGCATTATGTATATTGAGCACAGATTCAATTACTAAAATCGTTTTTATTGATTTGAAGCCCATACTCTTATCAGATTGTGTTTGTGTACTGTGTACACTAGAATCTCATTGAGGTAAAGCCAACACAACAGCAATAATTAACAATAAAATTCTTATTTACTTTAGTTCGATTGATTGAGCACAGGATAAAATAATTTTGAGGTGAAACCAATTCGAGGGGAAGATCTTCATCGTCGCTCTTTGTTGTCGCTATAGATTGTGTTTGTGTACTGTGTACACTAGAATCTCATTGAGGTAAAGCCAACACAATAGCAATAATTAATGGCAGGGGGGTAATGGCAGGGGGGTAATATACCAGGGGGGTAAATGATGGGGGGGGTATTGGCAGGGGGGTAATGGCAGGGGGGTAATTGACGGGGGGGGGGGGTAATGTCCTAGACCCCATGAGACAATGACCATTAAAGATAATTTACTTTCTGAGTCAAGATGATACCAAGAACAAGCAATAAAACTACACATTTTTCATGGAACACATATCTCCCTGCCCTCCCCAATTATAATAAAAACAACAACATTATGATGGAACACAAGAAACAAGAAATTGACCTGAATATAAATCAAAACGTCCAAGTGGGCTTGATGTCACTCATCTGTTATACTCTGCTCAGCTGTTCTAGAAAAGAAGGTGAAAATAGGATACTAATAAAGTCACACCATTGCTTGGAAAACCACCAGGACACAAATTTGATGGGAAAAAAGTATCCCAAGAAACATTTATATCAAAATCAATCAGATATGGCTCAGCCATACTGGAGAAGCTAATGAAAAGATTTACCATATGGCTGCTATGGAAGCTATGTCATTGCTAGGGGAATTACCTGGACAAAAATTTTTTAAAACATGACCTAAGAAACATTCCTACCAAGTTTGATCCAAACTGGCCCACAAGTTTTTGAGAAACTGAAAATAGAAATGTGGACAGATGGACAATGAACACAGTGCCATGCCATCAGCTCAGATATCCTTCAGCCAGATTATTTAATCCAGATGCACAGACAAACCAACATAGGTAACACTATAGGTCCCAAACACATTTAAGGTACAGCATATTAATATCAGTTAAAAAGTGATACAATTGTAAAAAGCACAAGAAAAGCAAAATATGTGTCTTATTAAATTACCAGTGTCTCCAATGGTCAGTTTGTGAGCATCTGTCTGAGCTGGTTTTTGAATGCTGACAAGGGTGGTCATTTCCTTCTCTAACTGGAGTTCCACCTGCTGTGATAAATTTTCTTCCTCTTCTGAAAAAGTATAAAAATGAAATATACAGACCACAATGCCATTATTGTCTTTCCCTGCTCTCCAGCTATCAGCAATTTTATTCATGTCTCATTAGACACTAGTGGTGACATAGTTCTTTGGTTTTATTCATGTCTCATTAGACACAAGTGGTGACATAGTTCTTTGGTCAAGTAGATATGCTTACTTTGTGATTAACAAAACAAGTCTCAGATACACAACTGGTATCACTGCCTGATATACTCAAATAGACATCTGCTATCATTATGTGACTTTCTTGGATGTGCATTTGGTATCACTGCCTGATATACTCAAATAGACATCTGCTATCATTATGTGACTTTCTTGGATGTGCATTTGGTATCACTGCCTGATCTACTCATGACAGACATCTGCTATCATTATGTGACTTTCTCAGACACGTCTGGTATCACTGCCTGATTTTACTAATATACACATCTATGTGGCATTCAAAGCAATAACTGTATGACTGAAAGAGGAAGACCATGCCACCAAAAATTTCAGGGTAATTGATGATTAAATTATGCATTACTGATTATTAAATTATACAGAAATTGATGGTTATATTACAGAGAACTGATAATTAAAATACACAGAATGTTAGTGCAATATGGATTTGCTGCAATGGTAAAACTAATAATATACAAGGAAGGAGGAAAAGTCAGATGCTACCATCTTGCAGATATCTAATTTAAAATGAAGTCAATGCTTATCAACCTGCATGCTTATTACCTCTGCCATGAACAGACTTTCCCATAAAGGCTACCCCTGGAGTATTTCATTTCTTTGTTACAACTGTGCCTTGCAATAGTGACACTTTATCAGGCTGGTCAAACAATTCCATGTTATGAAAATTAGTATTTGACATGAAAAACATGATTCATAACATCATCTTTTCTGCTGCTGCAAAATTCTAAATCCGATGTCAATATACACGCTTATTTGCTATCGGTTATCCATAATAATGGACTGTAGCAACATCATACCTCAAGATAACCCAAACATCAAGACAACCCAAACCTTCTGAATCCAAGTTAGTGTCAAAGATTAAAACATAAACTCCATGCAAAGAATTGTATTTGTATTGGCAATTACATCATTCAACCCTGAGAGACAGAATTTCATGTATTTTAAAAATTATTTTTGTATTTCCTCCTCAAATGCTTCATGCTATATCTTTTCTTCTCCTTCATAGTGCACGAAAATAATTATGCAGTCCTTCAGTGGTAAAATAATGGTTTTTGTACAGTCCATCAGGGGTAAAATAATAGTTTTTGTACAGCCTATCAGTAGTAAAATAATAGTTTTTTTACAGTCAGTCCATCAGTAGTAAAATAATGGTTTTTGTACCATCTACTAGTGGTAAAATAATGGTTTTTGTACCATCTATTAGTGGTAAAATAATGGTTTTTATACCATCTATTAGTGGTAAAATAATGGTTTCTGTACAGCTTTGGCTAATATTCTATATACTTTTATTTATACAAAACACAAAATGGCTGAGTTCTGCATTTCCTTGTTTGTTCCCCTTTTTATCATCTACTAAATCCAAAAGATCTACTCATTTTATGCAACATCTGCATAAAAAATCTAACCTGTGCCACTGTTTGCTATGCAGTAAATAAATTCAGTCATTCAATGATATTGTTTGTTTCTGCCAAACATAAACCTGGTAATATTGGTACCAAATTTGGTACCCTGGTAATATTGGTACCAAACTTGGTACCCTGGTAACCAATGCTGTTAATCACCCCTGACAAGAAATTGTTGTTGTTGTTGTTGTTGTTGTCATAGGGTTTAATGCCATTTTTCAGCACAAGACAGGCTATACATGGCAGCGACAGCAAGTACTGATTAAGAAATATATGACAAAATTTAAATATGTACATCAATTCAAATAAAACAAAGCACGCTATAAATGTCCAGTTTAACTAATGTCATTTTTGCCTCAAGTTTGTGACCCTGGAGTGCGTATTAACTGTTCAAGTTCAGGCCGCTGTTCACATGTCTGTTTACTGGACTCTTTTTTTTATTAGTGGGATACCTTAGACAGATATTTGTCATGGCAACAGCAACACAAAAACTTGATTACCGTAACATGCACTTTTCATACCATGTTTAGGAAAAAATGAACGTAATGGACAACTATACAGAATGAAATTTTTCACCAAAATATTTAAATATAAGGGAAATCTTTATTATTTAATAACACTGAGAAAAAAATCTAATAAAAATTGACCATGTGTGTAAATATGGTAATCTCTGCATTAATTTTGCATGAAACAGTTCCAAGAAAACAGATGGGATTACTGAATGTGAAACCGTTTGTCATATATTCATTCTATTTTGATACTACATACATAGCAGACCAGTCTAAACTGAAAATAAATGGGGCCAGATATCAGTAATAGTTTCACACCAAATTTCAGCTCAGATTCGACATTTTGGACAAGTTTGGCTTAAAATGAACAGCAGTCCATTTTCTAATCTGGATTTCCTCCACATATTCCCACCCCATGAACATTTAGGTTGGGATGTGAAGTCAGAGAAATTGCATATTGAAAATTTGGAATATGACATGACCGTGTGGTAGTGGCATATGGTAGTTGCTTACTAGCAGGCCTAGCAAATTTAAATGATGTTATATCGACTCATACCTGCATGAAATCGATAAGAAAATGATCTATTTTCTCAGAAATATCAAGTATTATAATCGTTATGTCTTTAATCCGCTGACAGTCTAGACAAAACTACAGCATATATGAAACCCGATCTGGTACTCGCCATCTGCATTACTAGTCACATGACTTCACAAATCTCAATAGTCACATGATATCAACAGCAAACTCCTTTTTAATGTTGTTGTACAAAATTCAATTATATTAAATGAAAGTCAGATACCTTTTGTAAAAACCAGAAAGAACATATAATTCTCAACATATTTATTTTGAGAACAACAGCAAGAAACCTGTCGCTGTTGCTGCAATCTGGTCAGTCAGATTCATCAAGCAGCGAGCACAAATCAACGTGGTAGTCACGTGACAACAAAACCCGGCAGTTGTTCTAGGATTAAATATAGATAATTTAGGGTTCTTTCGATTTTGTATTTTTATTACAACCAGCATACGACTTTCATTTAATATGTTCTTCTACAACATTTGAAATGGGATATTATTGATATCACGTGACTATGGTATCTATGAGGTCATGAACATGTAGGTTGTGAGATTTGTGTACTCGTGTGACTACTAATGCAAATCGTGAGTACCAGCTCAAATTTCATCAACGTCATAGTTTATTTTGTCTTTCAGCAGAATAAAGACATAACAATTTTAATACTCGCAATTTGAGAAAATAAATAATTTTCATATCGATTTAATGTGGGTTCGACTATATTTAACAATGTTTAAGTTTGCTAGGCCATCTGGTAAGTGGCTACGCTTTGCAGCCACCTTATTGGTCGCCTGTGATACTAGACTGGTGTCTGGAAAAAGAAAAGTCTACTAGATGAATCTAATCCACCAAGCATTTGGATTGACTCAACAAATGCATTTATGGCAAGCACCGAAATGATATATACTGCAACCTCCAAATATTCTGGTCAGAACTCATTAAATTTAACTCACGATCAGGCCAGTTACGACTCAATTATGTCATTGTTTCAGGTATCAAGTGGTGGTGGAAAATTCCCGGGTTTTTCCCAACTTACACCAATATTTGCAAAATTCAAGGTCTTTTCATGGTCAGGAAAAAAATGATCATTTCTCCCGACCTTTTCCCCGATATCCCGGTAGCGTGGGAACCCTGTATATATCTGAAGTGATTTCGTATTAAGAGCAATAAAGAAGCTGTCAAAATTATACTAAGGGAGGTAACCATGTAGACTAATCAATTCCTAATGATTTGAATTTCAGTTATGCCCTTTATATATCTTAACGGTCACATTTTTCATTTTGTATCAGATTTGCATTACATGATTAAAAGTAGCTAGACTCACACAAAAAAATAAAATAAATTATCAAGTGTAAAGAAGAAATAATAATTTAATTACTCAAAACTGAAGTATACAATGCTGTTATTTCCCCTTAGCTACAATTTCCCACCTACAGAGGACGCCAACCAGAAAAGACATACGTTTATCCCCACAAGACAAAATACATGCTTCTTGCTGTCGTAAAATAAAACACTATAAACCATGGATAGGGAACATTTAGAGGAAACTACTGAAAACTAATTTACTGTTCAGCCATACATCGATATGCATGATGCACTAGATTGTGTCAAAACTGTTCCATTGTTTAAATTTATTTTCAAAATTCCTGTTAATACAGGTAAAAAGGAATCAATGCTGACTCCCCTATGTCTGCCGACTTTGTAAAAAAAAGAAAGAAAGAAATCGGCACACTTAAAAGAATCCAAAGGAACCAAAGTTGGCTTCCTTATGTTGGCCAACTTCATAAAAGAAAAAATTTTGGCACACTTACAAAAATCCAAAATCAGTTTCCGGCATTGGTTTGCTCTGTAATAAAATAACCTTTGTATCTGATATCCTGTAGGTAAGTTTAAGCAATGAGTTTATTGCTCAATGCCAGTTGTGTTTATTCATCACCCGGGCTTCTATCTGTTTGCCATATGTAATCACAATTGATACAAACGTTGATGGATGTTTGTACGGTAAATAGTATACACAGCATAACTTGCTTTAATAATACTTCTGTAACCCATGCTAGCGAAAAGATTATCATCTGCACTCACAGTGAATGTATTTTCAAATAATGATTTTTACTTGCGAGATACCGTCGTATTGGGGGCCCCGAGTGGCCGAGTGGTCTAAAGCGCTCTCCATTACGGATCACTGCCATCTCACCTCTGTCTGCGTGGGTTCGAGTCTAGGATTCGGCGAATGTGAGAAAGCTTGCCAGTAGCTTCTCGTGGGTTGGTGGTTCTTTCCGGGAATTTCCCGATTTCTTCCTCCACCATTAATACTGGCCGCCATCATGTGCTGAAAAATGGCGTTAAGCCCCACAACAACTGTCGTATTGTTAACCTTGATACAACACAATCTTGTTCATTTTGCACCTTATAATGTATCATGTGTGAATGGCAGGTGCCTTCAGTCAATATGGTAACAAATAACTTGATGAAAAAAGTTTCACCTTAAGTTCTGGGACAGGAAAAAAAATTACTTTATCGTGTCCCGATATATATGGCAAATAAGGTGTATACATACATACATACATACATACATACATACATACATATATACATACATACATATATATGTTACTGATTCTACAGACTTGTACACCAATAAATGATAAATGTCCAAGAGTACTACTTCATATTTCTTTTTTTAAATCCTTTTGAGTTCATATTGGTTATAATAATGCCAAATAAAGAATTTGATCAAAGTCTACACTCTGCTCGTTCAAAAAGTATTATGATTATTTTAAACATTAATATTTTACATCTGCAGTACCATTACTTAATGCTCTTTCTATCCCTCTTCTCATATGTACCATACAACTTTCTACGGGATTTAGGAAGATTTTGGACCTTCCCATCCCTCACCCTATTCGATCCCACAGCTTAAATCCACCTTTTTGAGGTAAACAGGGTCTTTTGGAAAAAGAAAGAACCCTTTTGTCCCATCATCATTCATTTGGTTACATCTATATGCAACACAGTGCACCATATTTGCTGTACAAAAGCATGATCATAAGATATATCACACAGACATTTAAGTGGGAGAATTAAACAACTGAATGGCTAGGTTGAATAGAAGGGATAAATGTATGTCAAATCCGTTTTTGGCACATGGAAACTACAGATTGTTTACAGAGATTGCCGAATAATTTTTTTCATTTAAAAAAACGGATTTTTAAGTCTAATTAAACATTTTTATGGTATGCATACATAATAAATGCATCTTTTTTATGACTATAATAATATCACATGTTTGTACAATACAGGTGGCCAGTGACCTTTAACTGAATTAATAAAAGGTCCAGAAGAGCTAAATGTTGAAACAAACAATTTCTAGTAACAGAGAGTAGACAGCATGCCTTAGGCTTTGAAAAACAAACCCCTCCGAGCCAAAGCAATGAAAATATAGTGGTATTTATGACATATAAGTCATAATTCTGTATAACATACTCTGTATTCCATACCTGTTGTGAGATCCGATGAATTATGAGCTGGAGCACTTTGACGGATCGAAGTACCATTCACAATTGTCATGGTTTCTTCCACTGGGGACGGCTCATCCACCAGTTCATAGAAAGCACCAATTTTCCCCATAAAGTTCCCAACTGTAGGTGTCTGAGGCATGGCTTCCACAATCTGTGAAAACAGAAATATTATTTTTTCAAGTGCTGATGAATGAAATCAATGGAAGAGGGATTTTTTATCTGCATATTGAAAACGGGGGAAAGGACAATTTATTCTTAGCTGAGAAAATGTTCTCAATAGATTATCTGGTAAGAATGCTCACACAAAAGCTGAGAAAATGTTCTCAATAGATTATCTGGTAAGAATGCTCACACAAAAGCTGAGAAAATGTTCTCAATAGATTATCTGGTAAGAATGCTCACACAAACTGACATATGTATCAGCTAATCATGGCTCTACTTCCTGAGTTTGCCATCACATGTCAACTATCCACTGCTGCAACAGCACACATACAGAAAAGCCAAAAACATTGCATTATCAGATGTGAACCTATTATAAAGCTAAAAATATTGTATTATCAGCTGTGAATCTATTATAAGGCTAAATATATTGCATAATCCAATCTGAACCTATCAGAAAGCTAAAAATATTCATTATCAGATGGCAAAACAAACTGATGCAACTGAATTTTCTGTATATTTTTAAACCTATAATTAAGCAAAGAAGAGAAAGCCATCAGTGATTTGTTTATTATATAGCTCACTTTTATAAAACTTTTAGCATTCTCCAGTTAATCTGTTTTGAGTAACCAGTCACACAAAAAAATGTTTGAGTTGTTATGGGTTTAACAATAATTTTTCAGCACATGATAGGCTATACATGGCAACCAGTATATTTGGCGAAAGAAGAACCTTGGAAAAAAAAAAACAGGGAAGAACAATGGACCAATGGGAAGCTACTGACAAGCTTTCTCACATACCCATGTTGGCTGAGCCCAAGATTTGTACCTGTGGACAGAGGTGAGATTTGTACCTATGGACAGAGGTGAGATTTGTACCTGTGGACAGAGGTGAGATTTGTACCTGTGGACAGAGGTGAGTGATCTATAAACACAAGTATCTTAGAGAACTCGGCCACCTGGGCCCCAAAATGTTTAATAATTAATATGGAAAGCTATGCACTAATTTTAAAAAATCTATTCCTACTTCAACTGCATTGGTCAGAAATGGTCTTTTATGCAGGTTATGATGTATCTAGTAAGTAAGGAAATTCTATGAAGTCATAACAAAATACAAACAATTAACACATGTTAGTAAAGAACAGCATACTGGTTATGATGACTGTCTTTGATTGTAAGGGTGTAGTACAAACAGAGATTTATTCAATAATCAAGTTGCAAGAAATGAACTTTAAATACAAAAAGATTCAACAAAAGTCAGTGAAGCATAAAATATGGGTCACTAAGACCTCTTTTTGCCATAAGGTGGAGTACCTTATAAAGAAACATCCCTACACAAAAAAAAACATGATTCTATGCATATAGCATACCAAAATCCTATGTGTTCATGAACTAAATGCAACAAGAGACCCAAACAATGTCTAATACTGCTCACATGGATTTTTATATAACTCAACAGTTGACCAGTTCACTAAGCAGTCCAATGTACACTGTTGACTAAGTAGTCCTATGAGCACTGTTCATTTATTTTAGTTTGCTCTGACAATTTGTGAACACACTTACAAAATGGGGGGGGGGCAGGTGTGAATCCCATTATTTTTTATACAAAGAAACAAAAATTAAACCCATATTTGCTGCACATGAACAAAATTGCAATAAAAACAGGTAAATGAAACCCTGATACATTGCTTGTTTTATCTCTGAAAATATTGGTTAGTTCACAGAAATCTGAAAACATCATGAAGTTCACAGCTTTTGAAAAGATACTGTATGTTTTATTCAACTTTTTGGAAGGAATTATTGTGAATACAGTGTAGATAACATGAAAAAATATCACTCAAGGTCATGCATATCACCTAGCAACACTAAGAAATAAAGACCAATTAAATAAGTCTTGTCAAGCGAAACTGATTTTCCAATTTTAGATTTTAATTTGGTTTCAGTGGAATGACCATAAATGTGATATGCCGTCTTCTATTAGGACCAACAAGACCCATAAGCCTTCCGGCAAAAATCCTGTGTCAATATTCAGATCAACATGATTTTCTTTGACGACAAACTAGACATAATAAGAAGTATTTTAGTGAAACCCCCAATTTGTTTGTTGTATGGCTGTCATACTAACAAATGCATACTGTCATCTAGTTCAATGTTTCTAGCATAAACAGTGCTTGAGAAATAAACACAAAATTTAAAGAAATTTTTGTGCATTTATGATAATGGTGTAGGACTCATCAAAATGCATCCTCTCACCAGGTTTCATCATTCCAGGCAAAACAGTATGCCTTCAGGGTACAAAAAAGCTTAGCTAAACAAAAAGCCTCAACAAAAGTGTACAAATAATGGACATGAACAATGTTGCCCTACTTTGTCCTCCACCCAGGAAAGGGGTAGGTATTACAATACCCACTCCAAACCATTGCCTATAGAATCTAGGGAGAAACATTAAGATGCAGTAAGACCATGCATGTGTATATTCCATTTCATGTGCAGACACTGGCACAAGCTGAGCTAAACAGTGGATGGCAATTCTCAGGTTAAAATGAATCATATCAGTAAAGAAATTCTTAAGCATTTGCATTGGTTTTATTATAAGTTTCTAATTTAAAATTTAAAAAATGAAGAAGAAAAAAGCTCTTAATAATAAAACATTTGCTACTGAAACCATGTAGAAAATACTTTAATGAACTCATATATACATATGTTAATTCAAGATTTCTAGTCAAAATAAGCATTCTTCAAACTTCTGACACCAAATAAATGTTGACTACGAAACAGTCATTCATTTATAATACCTGGTTATAGTGTATCTACTTCTGCTAGTTTCCTCCTTATGGATGTGAATTTACAATATTCTTTCAAAAGTTGTTTTCCTATGTACAGTGAATAGAAACAAAAAAAGAGTATAATTGATTGGAAATTTTTTTTTATAAATAGCAATTACAGGATAAAATTAACTTAAATTAAATGAAATTGAATAAAACTTGAAATGAGATCATGGAACATGACTGCATAATCCCAATGACTGAAAACTGAGCTAACATATTGCTTTATAAGTTGGGTCCAACTGCAAACTGCATAGACCCAGATCTGCCATCACATAATGTGCCAGCAGATCTAGGTCAATGCAGTCTGTTAAGAGCAATCAGTAGAACAAACAATATAGACCCTGATCTGCTGGCACATTATGTGATGGGAGACCAAAGTCTATATTGTTTGCAGCTGGGGTCTACTTATAAGTGAGTATATTGCAGTAATGGCAACACTTTAGCCAGATTGATTGATTGACAATTAAGACATTATATGCCCATATTAAATTAACGGTTGTCACAAAATCTTGATTTTCTATATTACAGGCAATTGTTGATGTAGGTAACTGATGATGATGTGCGTAGGATCCTGGTGAATGCATGAAACTAAATTTAACACATGATTTCATCATAATGTTGTACCAACCACATCTTCTTTTCACGTATTTAATGTGTGATATAATAAGCATGATGTCAGACTAGGTGTCATATTTTAATGTGTAAGTATGATCTCAGACTACGGATCATATTTCACATAGGTAAGTGTGTACCATCAGCAGCACCCACTGAATTTGGTCATTTTCAATCTCTCAAGTACTCTAAAGCCAGAATAGCTAAATGCGTTCCTGCAGCAGCACCCCACTGAATTTTGGTCATTTTTAATCTCTCAAGTACCTTTGTAGCCATAACAGTTAAGTGTGTACCATCAGCAGCACCCACTGAATTTGGTCATTTTCAATCTCTCAAGTACCCTAAAGCCAGAATACTTAAGTGTGTTCCTGCAGCAGCACCTCACTAAATTTTGTTCATTTTCAATCTCTCCAGTACCTTGTATCCATAGCAATTAAGTGCAGTGAATATGTGTAGTTTATTCAAACTAAATTTATAAATTCGCCGATCAGTTTCATACAAAGAAGATAGCTGGAAAAAAAATGTTGGTTCTTATAATTAAATACAAAATCAATGTATTCAACTGACTGCTATTTGGATTTTGAAAAAATTACTCTCCAATGTGACATCTGCAAATATAAGTAGCAATTATTTTTAAAGCACGTATGGCAACAATGCATTTATTTTAAATTCACAGGAGTGTGAATTTGCCCCAAACAACTTTAAGACAAATTTACAAAGCAGTTCCTTGATTATCAACCAGACTGAAAGCAGTTCCTTGATCAGTGAATAGACTGAAAGCAGTTCCCTGATCATCGACTGGACTTAGAGAAGTTTCCTGATTATCGACTAGACTGAAAGCAGTTCCTTGACTATCAACTAGACTGAAAGCAGTTCCTTGATCATCAAATAGACTGAAAGCAGTTCCTTGATCATCGACTAGACTGAGAACAGTTCCTTGATTATCAACTAGACTGAGAGCAGTTCCTTGATCACTGACCAGACTGAAAGCAGTTCCTTGATTATCAACTAGACTGAAAGCAGTTCCTTGATTATCAACTGGACTGAAAGCAGTTCCTTGATCACTGAACAGACTGAAAGCAGTTCCTTGACCATCCACTAAACTGAGAGCAGTTCCATGATTATCAACCAGACTAAATGCAGTTCCTTGATTATCAACCAGACTGAAAGCAGTTCCTTGATCATCAACTCGACTGAGAGCATTTCCTTGATTATCAACCAGACTGAAAGCAGTTCCTTTATTATCAACCAGACTGAAAGCAGTTCCTTGATTATCAACTAGACTGGAAGCAGTTCCTTGATCACTGAATAGACTGAAAGCAGTTCCTTGATTATCAACCAGACTGAAAGCAGTTCCTTGATCATCAACCAGACTGAAAGCAGTTCCTTGATTATCAACCAGACTGAAAGCAGTTCCTTGATTATCAACCAGACTGAAAGCAGTTCCTTGAACATCGACTAGACTGAAAGCAGTTCCTTGAACATCGACTAGACTGAAAGCAGTTCCTTGATTATCAACCAGACTGAAAGCAGTTCCTTGATCATCAGATTGACTGAAAGCAGTTCCTTGAACATGGACTAGACTGAAAGTGGGACACGCACACACACACACGTTGAATAAGGTTCTGAGATGTACCTTTTATATTACATTTGACTTGTTTTATCAAATGGAATAAAACCCTTTTTTAATGAATGACTACTATACCTATTACAAATACTGTTAATATTTTTCTTGGATACAGGTGCTTAATATTCTGCCTACAATGGCACTTAGGATTGATGGAGGGGGTGAGGGTGAAGTGGGCAAGGTTCTTTAACTGATGGTGGTATCAAAGTATTAATGTGAGGAAAAAGTGAAAATTACAGATGAATGAAATATTAGAATATCCTCAAAGGCAGGATAGTTTTGGACAAAACGGATAACTGTCTTGTATTATAAAAGTAAAGATAAATATTTTCACAAGATAAATCAATTAAAATAAAGCACAGTGTATCGGAAGAATATCACAATCTAGTCACTAGGAAATTTACCCCATTGTTCCCCGAAGATTTGTTCATTTCAGCCCATTTTGCAGAGAAAATTTTGACAGTCTGCAATGGAAAAAAAATTGACCAAGTTTCATGAATTTTTTATGAAGTATCATTGAACGCTGATTAATAGAATCAAATTCAAATACATCCCGTGTTAAATTTTGATATATTACCTTAATGATAATTTGATCCAATCATCATTCTAACGGGAGAAACATGAATTTTGCAAATATGAATTGATGGCAACAATTTGTATTAAAGAATGAAAACAGTCAACAAATAATTGAAACACAATTAGAGTTTTTTTAAAATAAAAAACAAACAAATCATAATAGAAATTATTATCATGCCAAAGAAGAGACTCATAACTACAGTATATAAAAAAAATCAACGATTAAGCTTAGACAAGAAATTAAACAAAGAGTCCCTTGAAGGGGGCTGATAATCTACTGCCTGAAGAGAATGTCTAGGAATTCAAGATAAGACCATTCCTTCTTAGTAACTGCTGAGTGTAGAAACTATCTGAGATATTCTTGAGGAACAAAATTTTCAAGTTGGCCACTGTGACAGCCATTTTGAATATAAGATCAACACCATTTCCACTTGAGACTAACTAGACATCATAACAAGTCTTCCAGGGTAAACCCAATGTCAATGTGACTTTCCATGTAGTAGACTTCATTATAAAATTTTCAACATGGCTGCCATTAATGATATCAGATCAGAACAATTTTTATTTAAAACCAACTAGACACATTAAGAAATACAAAAACCTGACATCAGTATGTTTTGTTCATGAATAATAATAACCAAATTGTCGATATGGGTACTGGACATCAGACTGAAACTATTTCCTTTTAGGACCTTGATTTTATGACCATTCATTCAGGTGGTGTAGTGATAGTAAGACTTTTAAGATGTCTACTGTGGTGACCATATTGGATGTCTGAGCAGCAGCATCTGAATTTTCTACAACTAGACCTTGGGATGAACGTACATGTAAAGTTTTATGGCAACCCTAAAAGAATAGTGATAAAAAACTTGTGCTAACCAACAGGCTCACATCAGATAATGGACAAGCAGTCATCCCATAAGCTGTTCTGGTCTATGACCATATGAGCAGTAGAGCTAAGAAGAAAAATGAAAACTGCAATGATAACAAACGTAAAAAACAAATGGTCATGTTTTTAATGTGATGACTGACATCTAGAACAAGTCTACTGAATTTAACATCTTGAAAAACGTTAATGCAGCTTTTCATGATACAAATATTCTCAGTGACTTGAACCTGCTTTCGTATAATGGATGCCTATTCACTAGATATGCATACTGTAATGACTGTATATCTTGGAACACTATAAGTCTAGGGGGAAATTATAAGTCTTGGGACAGCCTAAATTATATTCAAAAGTAATTTTTGTATGACCTATCAATGTTGGGACAGAAAATTATATAAATTTTTCCATGTAATACAAGTCTTGGGACACCCTCGACATTGTTTTCAACATGATAAATTGATTTAAAAATATTGATTGTAACAACACCAAAAACAAAATTGATGATTGTGAAGGGAATATCATCCTGGAAATGTTATAAGTTAATATTTGTTTCAAAAGACACTAAATTTATTTAATTTTCCTATTTTCTTATTTCTACCTAATTCAGATTTGTGTATAATATAGCTGGATCATGAAAAGAACTGAGCATTCATGGGTCACTCTAACAGTAACATCTCCCTTTTGACTCAAGTTAATTATTGTTTGTTTATGCAATAGTGCATTAGAACTTGTATCAATGCACCAGGAATGACACATTTATTTTGCCTTGAAAGCATAAACACTAGACTCATTTAAATGTGTTCCCATTCTGACAACACAAACAACAACACCGTTTGGTTCAATGCTCACATTTAGTGACCATATTTACATAATGATGCTACAACATGTACACTGAAAGTTTTAACTTGCACTGAATGAAGTTCATCCCTTGGATTTGAATCAAAAGCACCATTGCTCTAAACTTAAATAATAAAATAAAATAAAGAAATTTCAGAAATAATGCTTTGAAAATAATTGTAATACCATAAAAACTCAACAGCAGTTTGCTTTGATGGTAATTGTGCTAATATTATGGAGTAAAAAGCAATTACACACCAAAGCACTGACACAGACGGTGGACAAAATTCCCTCTTAACCCAAGCCAGTTTCAGGGATTAAACAATTAACTTGCCTGGACTGCTGTTGGAAACCAAAAGACAAATCCACCTATTATAAAGGAAGGAGATGCCGAAACAACCAGCTTTCCAAATTCCAATGTGTGGAAAATTACATTCTGTACAGCCAAAACACAAAGCAAAAATAGATCAATGATATCTTTGTTGATCAATATTCAGAAACAATAGCTTTTATCATGATCTTTCTTTCGTGAACAAGTAACAGTTATTTGAATATATGCTGTTTCTGTGCCTTATACTATTAAATGTGTGTACCTCATCAAAAGATTACTTCAATTTGTAGGATCGCTTATATCACTGGAAAATAGTAAAACTCATGAGCACGTTGATCAAAGTAAATGAAATAGATACTGGTATGTACGTCTAGCTGAAATGTAATCTGTAAGAATGTGATTTGGTAAAAACAAAAAATAAAGCAAATCTGCATCTAATATATTGGAGAATAAACAAGGATATAAGTAACGCTAAGCATGATTTGGACTGTGTCAGTACTGTACATTTTAGTACAGCATGGTCTCCTGGGTAAACTTTAACCGGTCTGTGAAGTATGAAGTCTTTATTTACCTCAATTTAATGTTGGAGAAATCAGAAAATATCCACATGCAAAATAATTACAAAAAACAATCATAATAGTTTATAACAGTTTAATGACAGTGTTATTGCAAGAGCTGGTCACTGCTGTGTGACATGCACCAACCATGCTTATTTTGTCTCTGTTTTTTTCTCTTAGAGGTTTTGGACACCAAAAATGCAACATAATAATTTTTTTGTGTCCAATGATTTACAGCCATTATGGTAATTTTAAATTTTTAAAAAAATGTGACAGGTATTTCATTCATAAAGGTATTTACCAGTATGTAATTTTGTTAAACTATCAATTTCTGACTCAACTTGTGCCAATGAAATGCTGATTTCTGTGGTAATTTCTGACTCAACTTGTGCCAGCGAAATGCTAAATTTTGTGGCAATTTCTGACTCAACTTGTGCTAGTGAAATGCTGAATTTTGTGGCAATTTCTGACTCAACTTGTGCCAGTGAAACGCTGAATTTTGTGGCAATTTCTGACTCAACTTGTGCCAGCGAAATGCTGAATTTTGTGGTAATGCAATGAAGATGACATGAAGAGCATCTGTCTTCTAAGGTCAAAGAATGAAAGTGATTATTGATAGTCTATCAATCTGTGTCTATATGTCTGTATATCAATATATATTTATCAATCATTCTATTTATCTATGTACGAGTCCTATTATGTTCACCACTTGACTGGGTGGGAGTAGTGGGACACGTAGGCATCGATTAACTTCACCTTGTCCAAAGGTAACATACCTTCTTTAATTCTTCAACATAGTTCAACATGGCCTCCTCTCTTGGCATATTTCCCAGCTTGTGCCATGCTTCCCTGTAAAACAAAATCAGAACCTGCAAATCATTTCAATTTCTTTACCATGTAACATTAGATGGAGCAATGCTGGCTTCTGTGGAAAGGTCTCTGTACCAAGAGCCCCCACTTTTGCGACCTATCAGTTTCTAGTCCTGGACCAATAGTTTTCTACATGGGAATCATGTACAATCTTCTATAAACTGGTGTTGAAGTTTTGTGGCAAATGTGCCCAGACATTTTTTAAATCTTTGATGAGTTGTGTGACTATCTGTGGTTATGGTACTTGTTCTAGAATCAAGTTTAAAAGCCTGCATGTTATATGTCAGCAAGAATTCTGCTCCAATGTCTACTAGAAGGGCACCTGGCCAGGTCATTCAACCAAAACTGACTGTAAAATGATTGTAGTTTTAGCTACTGGGTTAGCCTATGACAGAATGGAAGAGTATATACTCTGTTAGTTAATCTCATATATGAAGCTCTCTCACTATATTCTTCAGCTCGGCGAATGTGGGTATGTGAGAAAGCCTGCCAATGTGGGTATGTGAGAAAGGCTCACAATGTGGGTATGTGAGAAAGGCTGCCAATGTGGGTATGTGAGAAAGGCTGCCAATGTGGGTATGTGAGAAAGCCTGCCAATGTGGGTATGTGAGAAAGGCTGCCAATGTGGGTATGTGAGCAAGCCTGCCAATGTGGGTATGTGAGAAAGGCTGCCAATGTGGGTATGTGAGAAAGCCTGCCAGTATCAATGAGTAGATATGACTGGCAACAATATGAAGTCATGTTTTGCTGATCTTTAACCAAACAAATTGCAATTTTCATGGTACCTAAAATTAAAAATGTCATTTACAACATATCCTTTATAATAAGGAACTTCCCAAAGAAAATGCAATGCTTTATCTGAGAGGCATTAAAAATAAGTGGACAGTGAATTGCGAGATCAGTAGAATGTGAACTTGTTTTGGTATCTATTAGCTCTCCCTTATACCAGAGATCTAGATTCTAATCAGATTACTGAGTCCTGTAACATTTTTACAGCCTCAAGTTTATACCTACACGTCCTCCTACTGAAACCTACCTCATGTATCTCTTTTTTAATAGTACAGGTACAAATATCATCTCATGACCAAAAAAAATAATGATATTGTTACTTCACATAATCCAAAGTCCCAAACTCTATTTAACTTGGTTCAATAGCCAACTATTGTTTTTCTGTTACCTGTCCATTATACAGGTAAATAATTTATAGTTTTAATCTTATTCTTGGTTCTAAATGTACTTATGTATTTCTCATTTTCAGATGGAATGTGACCATTATGTCCCTTCCACCATATTGATTTTTTTTCTTTTAAAATAAGGAATTCCTGATAAAGTGACCCCATTAAGATTTATTCCCCTTGAATATTCTTCTTTTAAAAAAGTGTGTGTGAATGTTTGATTTGGATTTTTAACATAGCTTTAACAATATTTCAGTCATATCACTATCATGTATGCAGTGTGACAGTTTATAGTGATGTCTAGCACTGGGGCATCATGCTGCAGAAATGTAGCATGATGTCCCATCCAGGCCAACCAGTCCTAACACTAACCTCTTAATGCTCAGCGCCAAGCGAGATAGCTGTTAGTACCATATTTATAAGTCTTTGGTATGACTTGGCCGGGATTTGAACCCAAGACCTCCCACATCCAAGGCAGATGCTCTAACCATTAGATGACCAGAGTGGTCTCTATTTTCAACATGTTAAATACATACTGCTCACAAAGATGTTGTTGCTTTATTGATATGAAAGAACTTTATTTCTCATTTAAGTAAACTTTGAATAAAGTGATTCTACTTATTTCCTTTAAAATTAATTTATTATAAGCTGATGTTGCTAAGCTTTTACCTCTTGACAGTATCTATTTAAAACTCTGTGCACACACACACACACACACACACACACACACACACACACACACACACACACACACACACACACACACACACACACCACACACACACACACACACACACACACACACACACACACACACACAAACTCTGTGCAAGACATATGAAAGAACATTTCAAAGCACTGAATCAGAGCATTGGTTATACAAATACATATCGGATGTACCATGTAAGCCATATTGTTCATATACTGACAAAAATGTACTTCAAAGCAGTTCCACTAAATAATCTATGATATTCTGCAGAGACTATCAAATCAATCAGTCATTTCGTGATGTGATAAACACAATCTTACGCTTCTGCCCATTTTAAATAGAGTTTAAAAAATTTGCCCAGTGATTTCAATCATATGTTTGCCCTGATCTAAGGAGATCGATAAACAACAAGGTTAGCTCATTTAAATTATTTTATAAAAGTCATTAAAACTATTTTTAAATAGTTCCTTTAAGCAATCCCTTGATTCAAGCAATATGGACTGGAAACATGTTTTGTGTCATGGTACACACCTGAAAACAGAAAGCCAACATCCTCAAGTGATGTTGCCAATCTAACCTGGACTTCTTGAAAATGAAGAAAGAATACAAAATATTATTTGTACACTTCAGTTTCTTGACAGTTATTGAAACAAGATCCTGCGTACAAACTTGTGCCAAATATCTTGCTCTATTGCTGTAGGAACATAAACAAAATTAAGCAAACGTATCAGAAAGAACCTACAGTAATATTAATAAAAATAATAATAACAACAACAACAACAACAACAACCACAACAATAATTGGACCATAAATAGAAAGGATAATAATTTAAACATTTATTATTAATGTATTCTTTTTTATTACACCTACATGAACATTTTACCCTGAAATAATTTTAAGTTAGTGCCTTCAAAATGAAACCTTTAAAATTTATTTAACAAAGGCACTCCCAAATTTTGAAATTAGCATTTTTGTGCTTGGCAAATTATATTTGTTGATGGGTAAGTGCAATTTTTGTTTTACTGGGCCAGTGGGAATGTCAGAAAAACAAAAGTTTTCCAGCCCTGCAAAGGTTGTAAAATATATATATATATATATATATATATATATATATATATATATATATAGTGTGTGTGTGTGATTTGGATTTTTAACATAGCTTTAAAAAAATTTCAGTCAGATCGCTACGATGTCTGCAGTGTGGCAGTTTATAGTGATGTCTAGCACTGGGGCATCATGCTGCAAACATGTAGCATGATGTCCCACCCAGTCAAATTATCCTGACACCATGCCCAGAGGTCTTGCTAGGATTTTAAAACTAAGAGTCCAGGACTCCCATTTTGGTAAAAATAGGAGTCCCACCTGCAAAAGTTGCAGTCCCCTCCCAGAAAATTTTGTACGTTGCAGATTAGAAGAACTGTTGGTTGTCATTGAGTTTAATTTCCACATTCTTTATAACAATGACATGTACAACCGTGTTGGCCTATTCTGCATGTCGGGTAATTCTGCGCAACAGCAATTTCCGTAAACATTGGATCACGTGTTATTTTGGTTGAAAATACAATGTGTCAAGAAAGAATGACTGTCCTTTAATTAAGGAAAGTAATATTCAAAAAAGTACAAAAATAGCCACATTTCTATTCTAACTGAGTATGAAAATGTGATTTCTAAAATGTCAGCATGAAGACCCAATCCAAGACATTCTTGAACTTGTAACCCCAAAAAACCTATTTAATATTTAACTTTTAGAATCATACAAATAAAATACATTATTTAAATGATAGAATTGTTTACCTTTGAACAATGCTGTATCTTAATCCAAGTTTCTAATTTTGCAAGTTGTCCCACACCTACTTTATCGTCTGCTATCCAATTTGTCAACTTGCATCTCTGACAGATTCACAAGAAATTCCCAGGCATATAATCTGTTTCTAAATTCTTTAGTAATTTTTTTTCCCATAAGCGAGACGTGTAAACACATTACATCCTATTCATTGTTGTTTCTCTTCAACATAACAGCTTATTTTTTTAAATAAAATAATTTACTTTTCCTAATTGTTTTTTTACAACATCGGTTTAGTTTAGTTTGCTTAATAGCTCTTGCCATTTAGTGGCATTGTTATGTTGAATTCTGTAAAACCAGCTATAAACATGACCTAGTTCATCTGCTGAAATGCTGACAGAAAGAGTCCAAAGTAATGTATTTCATTTCCACAGCCTGATGCATAAACATTACATCTTTTCAAAGCCATGCGGAGAATAGGCCGCCATATCGCGAGTCATGAAAATATAGGGGTGGTATCCTGTTTGTCCAAAATTAGCATTATTTTGAACAGAATATTCTGGTGACAGTTGCCGCTTTTCAGTTGGTTGCAGAAGTTTATTTTTGTCAATCAGTCGAATTCGGTATGCATTTTGCGCTAATACTGGTGACCTTAGATGTGCAGAATTGCCCGACAGCGTCGTAACTCTTGTTTGTCTTATTCCAAACACTAAGCCAGGCATCACACTCTTTCTTACACTTGGCTACTGTCCCATCCAAACTATCAGTGCTAGCAACTTTAGCACTCTTCTGAATCTTATTAAAATCTCTGTCAGTTTGCCGTTTAACCCCAAAGTACTTGTCCAAATTTGCAAACAACGTTTTGTCCAAGTCTTGATGTGTCTTGATTTTGAGGTCCCATGCACTATTTATTTGGCTACAATCAGAAATGAACACAACAATGGAAGCTAAAATTCTGATGTACTCTAATAATAACCACATGTATATCTCGGGGTCTTTCTGCCTCTGAATTCAGTCATTGTATACATCAGCACAGTTTCCCACCCAAGCTGCTAGTTGAAGTCTTTGAACTTGCCGCCCAGCTATTGCATCGTGTTCTTTTGATGTACTCTTATAGCAGGCACATCTGGGGGTCTTTTAACCACTGAATTCTGTCATTGTAAAAATCATCACAGCTAAAACAATCAATTAATCAACACATTCTCCCACTAAGCAGGTGGCTGAAGAAGGACTGGCAAGTCTTTGAATTTGCCGACCAGCTGAGGACTCCTGCATGGGTGATTTTCTGCGTCCCAGATAAAAAATTTGCTTCCAAATATGCGTAATTAAGCATTTCCGAGACCTCTGATGCCGACCAGCCCTAACTGGTATGATGTTGTTGTTGTAGGGTTTAACGCCATTTTTCAGCACAAGATTGGCTAAACATTGCGGCCAGTATAACTGGTGGAGGAAGAACCCTGGAAAACCCTGCAAAGAACCACCAACCCACAAGAAGCTACTGGCAAGCTTTCTCATGTACCCACGTTAGCCAAGTCTGAGACTCGAACACATGCAGACAGAGGTGAGATGGCAGTGATCCGAAACAATGAGCGCTTTAGACCACTTTGCCACTCAGGGGGACCCCCTAACTGGTATGAAGAATTTTTTCATAATGGTTTAACTTTTCTTTCATTAATGTTTCCCATTTATGATACATTTCAAAAATTAGGCCTTCAACATCTTTTGGAATCAGCAATAACATGATGTAACTTTTTGATGCATGTTTTAGGTTACCATTGAAGATTAATACTCAGGTATTTGTATGGATCAACTTTATTTTACCAATGTGAAATTCATAAATGTATAAAGCACTGTCATGTGTGACCATCTGCAGAATACAAACTGGTCATCTTGCACAAACCAGTTATAAGAGACCACCTGTCTTTAGAGACTAGGTTTTGTTGACAGAAGGGCTTGTCTCTGAAGACAGGCTTTAATATATCATGTTGATTTTCCTATATCCTGATAAAAAAACATTTTTCAAATATAATGGGATAATTAATATGTACAATCTCTTGCTCATAATCAAAGTCATCCCAACCTTTGATGATATCAACCCATTTATCAACCTGTACAAAAATCAGATGAAAAATATAGTCTCTGCCAATCAGATGCAAGGTTATCTCATTAATATGTGCTGATCACTTATTATGGAACCTATGGAACGCATCTACAACATTTACAACATAAGCTTAAAGTGTACAAGAAAAAACAATTTTTTAAAAAAAGAATCAATGGATTAACCCAATGTACAATTTCTTGCCATTTATTCTAAGATTTTTCAGATTTCCATACTGGTTTGCATTTTAGCATTTGACAAAGTTTCTTTTCACCTTAGTGCCATACATACAAAGAAAAAATAAAAATTGCGTTATTGTATTGTTTATCTACCACTTGGTTTTCCTGACAACATCCCAGAATCCTGGTTTTGGCAGGGTACATGGCCCTTCAGTTGCTTGCTTGTAATAGCCATAAAATGACAACATCATCTCATGGGAGGGTTGAAATGGACCTATAAAATAAATAATAACAATAATAACAAGAAATGAAGCTCAAAAAGTATGATATAATAACAAGTTGAAAGATTATGAATGACGACCTACTTTTCTGCTGAAGCTATCCACAATCTAGTGTCACATTATAGGTCATTAGATCTGGATATATATATATATATATATATATACACACACACACACACATGCATACAGTTTATTAGGAATAATCAGTAGAACAAACACAGATCTTGATCTCCAGGCATATTATGGAACAGCTGATCAGGGTTTATGTTGTTTGTGGCCAGTTTCAATTCATAATCATGTGTATACAGTTGACCAACCATGTTTCACTGTACCATTTTCTATGTACATACAAAACTCATCCAATAAATCCATAGAAATATCAACTTGTTTTTAATTTAATTCACCAGCATGAATCAAATGCTAAGAGTATAACACTGAAACACAATGCTAATCATTTTCAAGATTACATTAGACGACTATACCAAATCTAAAAAATCTGTTACAGGTTTTGTTACGCTCACAGCAAACTGACTACACAATTTTGTGTGCTAATTCAAATTTTAAGGGGGCAGGGAATCCATTATCTTTGAGATAGGGGTCAAGTAAGTGTGTCTCTTGGAAAAAAAACCCAGAAGACCTCAATGAAATATGGTTACTCTTGGGAATACTACAAGAAAACTATTAATCAATAGTGATTCATATCTTCCCTATGGCAATCAAAATGGATACATATTTTCCCTATATCTCAATAGTACGTTTTCAATTTAGTTAATAATATAAGAATAACCAACAAGGCATTTATCCATACTTCAAGATTAGACCACTAAATAAAATTAATAGACATCTGAATCTCCATTGCATATAATGATTTCCAACGTGAAGCAGGTCAGTCACATTTAAGTTACAAATTTTTTGAGTAAATTTACATTATTATTTAAAGTAAGTATTCATTTTCTTTTTGATGTCAATTTATCACCAGAAATCATATTTAGTTCAAACAGTGACAAAAAAGTGTTATACAATTGTTTTCATTTCCATTGTGTTCCATTTCTCCATTGTTTATTTTAGTCAAACCCATATTTCATACCCTTGGCAGCTCATATTGAAGCTTTTCCTCAAATTAAAGTTGGATTCCTTTAGTCAGACTGTATTTTGATGTCTTTTTTCTGAATGATTAATGAATCAAATTCTAACACAAGAAGATGCATTTTTAAATTCTGTTGACATACATTTCAGTCAGGTTGAAATTCAATGGAAGACAAGTAATGCCAAAGTCGGCTAAAGGAGAGTTCAGTTTGCCAATATCAGCATGTTTTTATTCACTATGGGCTGCCAAGTGCATGAGATATTCCTGAAAGTCTGACCTCTAGTTTCCCAGTCATCTGATCTGGGAACATGATACACAACACTATTTATTTTGGAAGCAAGACATTGATCCAAACAACATAAATATCAGGGTAGATGTTTTACATGTAGGACTAATTTGTGGTAGAAACAAATATCTCAGGATGAAAGAAACACAAAACAGTATTCCAGATGCAAAGAAAATCACAGGTTCACACTCCTCATAGACTGTACTCTTTTAGAATCTGTTGCTGCTATAAGGCTGTTTTGAGCTTAGCTATGATGTCGTAGCCTCAAGATGACTGAAGTTAAAATCTACTACATAATTGGAGTTATGTTTTTCAGGAAATTTTGGCTAATGATAAAGTTATTAAGCCTATATCAGGTAAATACTGTTATGTTTACACTAAATGTACTTTGTCAACCACGATAGAAAATACTGAGATTCTCATGGTAATTTGTTTCCAAATGCGGCTTGCTAAATAAATATGCAATTGAAATATAAAAATTGTACAACACTTTTTCATCACTATTTGAACCAAATATGATTATGATGATAAACTGACATATAAACATAAAAAACAAACACTTACTTTTAATAATGATGCAAATTTTCTCAAAAATTTGTTCACTTAAATGTCACCACCTGCTGCACAATGGAAATCATTATATGCAAAGGAAAGTTAAGATGTTAGTATATTTTATTTAGTGGTCTTTATCTCTAAGTATATATAAATGCTTTATTGGTTACGTTTATATTATTAACTTAACTGAAAATTTCCAATTTCAATAATAACAAAAATAATGTAACCTAATTCATCTTAATGTTCCTGGACTGCTACAGAAAAAAATTCAGCATTGCACTACTGGAATTTCAAACTTAGTAAATTATTAATCTATAAACTTTATTTTTAAATATCATTATTATCTCTGAATATTTCTTAATTTTACATCTTTCTGCTTGCAAACTTGCTTTAAATAATTACATAATTTTAGTGTATTGTGCTTCATATGACAGTGAATGGCCTGATGCACAATGGAAATTGGCAAACGCAATGAAACAATCTTATCTTATGAAGAATATTACAAAATATGTCTTTAAGTTAAGAATTATAGTTTGAATATATTTATGTTGCAGTTTCTTGTGCAGAAAATTCTACCAAATGATTTGAACCATGCTTGATGACTGCTTTACCTGTTTTTAACCAGTACTCATGTCTGTTTGTGATTTTCCAATTTTTAATACAGATATGGATGCATTTGATCATTACATTTTTTTTCAATTACAAAATTAAAAACAACAAATAATTTCCACATCATTCCATTTTTCCACTGAGTATTTTATTTACATTATGTTTCATTTTTCCATTCCTTATTTTAATCACACCACAAGATATTTTTAACAAAAATCTGGTCTGTAATTCTCCTGTCAGTTGACCACTTCGCTTAACTTGGAAGACGTTCACCCAAACAATATAAATATCTGGTTAGACGATGAACATTGTAGGACCACATAAATATGACCGAACTAATTTTTTCCTCAGAAATCTGTACAAGAGTATTTTTTTTTTCTTCAAATTATTTGAGAGACTGAAATGGGAGAGGGGTAGAATACCTGCTCCACCGCAACCCCGTGAAATTAAATAGTCGACTAGAATACCTGCTCCACCCCAATCCCATGAAATTAAATAGTCCCTAAAACACGCTTCCAAAACAATAACATTCAGAGCAGTTACCCAGTCTAATAGAAATGAACTCTGCTGAACTAAGGTTAAACATCCTGCTAAATATACACTCTCTGCATTCGTGAAAATTTCATATACACAAATTTGATATAATGTACCATTTTTAGGTAAACTGGTTATCACCGATACAGCAGCATCAAATTTTTCTTTCGGCGACGCCATTTTGTCTGTTAATGGTCATGTGACTACTAATATCGACTGCGTGAGCAAGGTGCGAGTCCAGAAGTCATGCAGGGTCAGAAAATAGGTAATACAGTGTACTTGAATATGTGGTGGTGACAGAAAAATGCAGGGTCAGAAAATAGGTAATACAGTGTACTTGAATATGTGGTGGTGACAGAAAAGATACCTAATGCAAATTGTATTATTCACACACAAACGCCAGTCCACTCCCTCCCCCCACTAATATCAACAGCGCGAGCAAGGTGCGAATCCAGAAGTCATGCAGGGTCAGAAAATAGGTGATACAGTGTACTTGAATTTGGGGTGGTGACAGAAAAGATACGCAACGCGAACTGCATTATTCACAAACCAACCAACCAACCCCAACCTCTCTCTCTCTCTCTCTCTCTCTCTCTCTCTCTCTCTCTCTCTCTCTCTCTCTCACACACACACACACACACACAGAGTCATCGAGGAACAAAAGTAATTTGACATTTGGCAAAGAAGAGATTTAATTTTAAAAATTCATTTTATAGGTATAGAGTCCACTGTCAAGATTATATCACCAAAAATGTTTACATAGACAAACATTTATTAAAACCGATATGATAAGTGATATACATTAGATATATAGGCATAGAAAAACATATATCGTTAATATCGTAATCATTCCCACTAAGTATAAATATAAATTGGCATAGTCAATTTTGTAATCGTGTATCTACTATGTTATCCATCAAAATGTTTCTCTCAATTTTAACAAGTTAAAAACCATAGAAAACAAATATTATAATCATTTACATTAAAATATTCATTCACTTTACTTTAAAATGGTCCTATAGTTGTCTCCACGACAGAAGAAAGTACACTCAAGCACTCCTCCATCGATCCGTCGATTTATATGGTCATTTTTCTCGTCGAGAAACCCCGTATTTGGATATCCATCTAGGTTGAATATAGAAATTTTTGTAACTGCGCTGAATTTTTGTTGTTGTTGTTGTTGTTGTTGTTGTTCATCAGTTAATACAAGTTATACCTTTATAAAGAAAACAGTTCGATTTAGGTCGGGAAAGGTATTTATTACTTAGCGAAAATTACATTTCATATACGAGCCACAATGAACGCTTCTTAATGAAACATAAACGTGTGTGTGTGTGTGTTAGGGTGGAATTTTTCAGTAAATTGTATTAAAAACAATTTTTTATTCTTTTAATATAATTGTGTACTATTTCAATAAAGAGTTTGTTTTTCTATGTGAAATCCTGCACATTGTATAATACTTAAGTTGGCAAATTTACAACTCTGCAGCAACAGTGCTGGAGAAGCAAATTCCTTCCTCACTAACTTTTTACGCGTTCATGGAAAAATCTGTCTGATGACGTATAGAGCCAGACGGTAGTCGGTAAGAAAACGATGAAGCCTCACTTTGAGATTCTGGCGAAACCCAAGCACTGAAATGTATGACCATATTTGGCAGCGTCTTAAGAAATTGTGTATAGGAAGCGAGAGGATTTGCTTGGCAAAATTAATCCGTTTCGTCAGAACTTAAAGCGGCTTGTATCATTTACAGGTAAGCTACCGTCTGCGTACAATTTTCTATATAGTATAAGGATTTTTTATGTTAGGATGTTAAAGTAAGAGTTCAATCTAAGATCAGTACATTTGCAACATTGGATTATTTTAATATTTCTTTACTATTCTTTAATATGATGTATTGGAAAGTTTCATCGTTTGAAGAACTTATATTTACTTGTAATTTTTATAATTGATTATTGTAAAGGGCGACGTTCGCTACCAACTTCATACTCAGTAATAACTAATTCAGAAATAAAATACTCTTTAAATAGTAGAGTTTAATATGTTGGTATTTTAGATTAAATCCAGTAAAATATGTTTCTACTAAATGATTGCTGTATTAGTCTGAAATATTGCATTTTAGATTCTTTGGCTGTCGTGAATTTATTATTCGATATTTAATTATCTGTATGATATTCTAAAAGGCAGAAATTATACAAATGTATGAAGTTGGTAAGCGAAGGAATATCGTAGTTTTATATATATATATCTTATATCCGTAATTTAAGTTTATGTAGATTGATATTGGAATGTAATTTTGTATGTTGAGTGTTTCAATAAAATTAGTCCGTTTCGTCAGAACTCAAAGCGGCTTGTATCATTTACAGCGATCCCGTACCTCACTCCCAAAGATGTAGCCGTATCTACACCATTATGAGTGACACCTTCTTTAAGAGAGACTGAATTCGTCTCTCTCTCTCTCTCTCTCTCTCTCTCTCTCTCTCTCTCTCTCTCTCTCTCTCTCTCTCTCTCTCTCCTTCTGGCCATGGAATAGAGCATTGCTAAAAGTTTACGATAAGAACATTTTCGTAAAATGTGTGTGTTTGCCGTTATTGTGGGGTTTTTATTTACCCTCTTATGGATTAGAGCAACTGCCTCAGCTTTATGTCTAATTGCCGCAATATCAATTGAAGTGTTATGTCTTGCAACGTCAATATTCGTTCTCAATTTTCTCCA
>JAECUM010005850.1:0-104993 GCA_016617855.1 Megalonaias nervosa | reverse complement strand
TGCAAACACCCTCCCACTAAAACCACCCTCTCCCATTAATCGCTCGTAAGCTAGGTATATTTGTGGCAAGTGTAGGGTTAACAACAAATACTATAGCATGCTAAAATCAATAAACTTTTTACCCTTGCTCGCTCTCGCTTTTGAAAAGCTTCTCTCGGGCTACGTGTTGTTAGGCCTGCCGTAACCCTTGATTTTTGTTGATCTGGTGTGCATGTACTCTGGGATTTCTGGTGAGAAAACACACTTGGAACTGCATTTGGCAGGAGTCGTCTAATGGTCTTAATCCCAAATGACTCTTTCATTTTATAGGCGGGATCGAAATCGTCTTCTCTGAAGTGGTCACTACAGACAACTTGACTATCTCGCCTGTCACTAGTCGGCTCATTCCAGTCTTTTCTTGTCGTTCGTATCTGCTTAATCCACTGTTTCCTTGAAACAGGATTAGTAGGAAATGAGTGCAAACTCACTCCTTCTCGTGTTGTATTGCTACAACCTCCAACAATACACCTTTCTACCACTTTGTTTCACACACGGCTCCACTTGTTGAACGTAACTACAATGAAAATTGGGAAGCTGTGTTCCCTACAATGCGTCACTTCCGCTTTGCCTTATGGAAATTACCGAGCGCGAAATTAGCTAGGAGCATTTTGCCTCCAACAATAAAAAAATCGATGTTCTGTAGTCATTATTTTCATTAATGATGAGGTATATGACATAATACCTATACAAATCGCTTCGTGAAGGTTAAATTTATAATATAAACGAAAGTCGTGTGAGTGCTCTAGTAGACCTTTAAGCCAGTGTATCGGTTGTATTAACGATTAAGCAGCATGGAGACATACGGCTGTATGTTGTCAGCCGTATATATGCGAGTGACCGACATTTAGTGTAAGATAGTGATTAATAGTTCGCATTAAAGGTACTTAATTGCCATTATGCAAGAGCAGATTATGCAACGATCGATTAGCAATGGCGACTAGATTCATTGGAGGAATAAATTCATTCTTTTCTTTACAATGTTCATTGGCTATGGAAAAATGTAAAGCCAGTTTATACGGCACTGAATGTAAGGTTATGACCTGAGGACAAGCGGCAGTGAAATGTCTGAAATTTGAAACGGTATTTTGAATGTATAATGAGAGATAGAATGTTAGCAACGCACGAGGAAGCCGGGGGCGGGGGGGGGGGGGGAATAAATAGACCGCAAGCTACTTGCTGAGTTGATTCTAGAGAGTGAGAGCAGACATGCCGGACAATTACAGTTCCAAACGCTCACACGATTTCAGGATTAAATTTGCTGTATCTATGTAAATGGAACTGCTAAATGCATTTTTAGAACTTGTGTTAATTTATGTTACGAGTAGAAGTGTGGCCTACAATTGATCTTGTATAATCTTATTTTGTTTATCTAATTAATTAAATTGTTATATTCTTTATACAGGGACTCGTGTTGCTCTTTTCAATATATCTGCTCAGATCTCCATTTATTCCGCCCATTCACTTCATATTCTAATATTAGCTCGATTCAATCTAAAACAGCGTGGTCGATCTCGAGAAGCACCTTTAAAGGTAATAAGCCAACAGTATATATACACTCTGGAGATTATGGGAAATGTGGCATGAAATTAATGAAAATTTGACATTATTGGTGTCTCTATGCAAATTTAACTCTGGTACTGGGACGGTATGGAGGCAATTGGAACTTAGCATTACGTTTGGGACGGTATCGATGCTGTTGAAATTTAGAATTACGTTTGGAACGACATGGAGGCAATTGGAATTTAGCATTGTGTTTGGGACGGTATGGAAGCAATTGGAATTTAGCATTGTGTTTTGGACGGTGTGGAGGCAATTGGAATTTAGCATTACGTTTGGGACGGTATGGAGGTTATGAGTGTTCATCTTCGTTAGCCATGGTTCCGATATGTTATCCTTGTCTACACAATGGCAGATCGAGCAGATATTTTAGTGTTTTGTCCTAGCAACAGCTATTGGATTTCATGAGTTACCTCCCTTAGTATGTAATGCTAACTAACCAAAAGCGTGCATTGTATATCGGTCGAAAATGGTGGAGGCAATTGACTTCAAAAAATACTTTGTAAGTTTAACATCGAAAGTATGACTACGTACCAAAGAGAAACCATTACAGGTGTATTTGCTTATATATGAGTCCATTCAAATTATGTGCTCCTCTTGTCTGGATCATGTAAGAACAGTGTTAAAATTTTAACAACTTAATTTTTATTGGAAGAGAGGCTTGCCGCGGCATCCAGTAAAATTCATAGACTTCCGAAGCACATAAACATCTGGTAGATCCGCCAAGGTGTAGATAGTGTTAACATATTGGAACCTTGGCTAGCGAAGATGATGGGAGTTTAACATAACGGATGTCACTATGAGGACGTGAAAATTTAACATACAGTTGATCTTCAGCTCAATATTCGAAGGCATCATATCAAGGTCTCCACCTACAATATAATCTAATTTGGTTTTTGTAATACCAAGTAGTTCCAGGTATTTGCAAAGAGATCATGGTCCGTCCTCCGCGTGTACTATTTTACCCTCCACATTTACAATATACCTTTTTTTTCTCGCATCAAATGATTTACCAGTACCTACAATTGAGGCCATTGCTTGTGACTGTACCCCTAAAATTGCCCAAACGTATGTGAGAACGATATCGTTAGGACCATCCACACATGCTCCTTTAATCACGTGTGCTTTATTAAGCATGTAAAGGGCATAACTATATTATGCGTTATATCTTTAGCGTTGTATACTGTAATCATATTTTTTCCTACCATGTATGACTACATATATGTTCAAGTTGTCTATATTAACTGGGTAAATTTTAGACTATCATCAGATGTTGTTGCAAACACTTGGTCAGGTTGTTTATTATAGCTTATTGGGCCTAAACCGTCATTACATACACTCGTATTCTGTTATATTAACTGGATTATCGTGGGCATCCCATCCAGTCTATCGCTGCAGAGCCATTGTGCATTGCGATTGATCGAGTATTCTTCTCGTCGCATAAAACACATGAAACCGATAAAATCCTTGCATCATATGTGGTAATTCTATCATCAAGTCTTTTATAATGGAAGGCTTTTTGACGTCCTCCACAGCATTAACACCTGCTGGAACTCTGGGATGTTTTGTGGACCCAGTGAATTCATACAGCACACATTCAAACTCCATATAGCTTCTCATGATAAAACTTGCAGTGCGTGTGTTTCTGCTGGAGTTAGTTTAGCTAGATAGTCGATCACACGAGCACCACACCCAGTTGTTGCATACCAAGCAACAGAGATTATTTGATTTCTTTTAAAACTGTATGGCGCTGCTTGTACTACTGGCGAATCAGTTGCGAGCCTCCTCCTCCAAATTTACAGGTGTGCATTTACAAAATATATCAGAAAACCTGACTTGAAATGACACGCCGTCTTGTATATAAACATCTAAATCAACAAACATCTGTCTGATTCGTTCTTTTTTATCATCATCCGATTGGTATGACTGCCATCATCGTATTTTGCGCCGCTATTGAAGCGATTATCCTATGGCAACATGATTTGTTATTATTTGTTATTTCTCTAGTTTGTAATGTTGTTATATACATTAAATTTATTACGCTTATTACTTCTTATTGTAGTTCGGCGTAGCTAAGACGATAATTTCAGGTCCACCTAGGACTATCGCTAGGACGCGCAGAAACGAACACACTGTAGTGGATGCGGGAGTAATTAGGTTAGACGATGGCCAGATTGCAACAAATTATGGACTTTACGTAGGAAACTACGTCCGTCCTGCCTTCACGCTCTATCCGTATATCAACTAATTGAATTTGTCCAATATTGTTAGTTTATAGAGTACACCATGAATTTTGATTTCAGGTATACATGACAAAGCACCAGATTCAGTTTTATTGTTTCCAAAGTACTCAGAAATATTATACCAAATATGCATGTAACTAAATTTCCGTACACAGTTTTTAGATCAAAGTGGCGGGTATTGAGGTTTCTATACGTAATGAGCCGTTTAGGGGATTTGTTAATGGGATAATAATTTCACTGCACAACCCTAATCAGCTACCGGCAATGCGCAGCAAAATTTATACTATTCTGTCTATGATTACTGCCTAGCCCCTTAAATCCATTAGCCAACAACCACTGGTGTCCTTTACGCACTGGCTTGGTCAACCTTTTGTGGTGGAGAAGATGCAGCAGCAACTGGCGCACCTACTCCGAATGCGTTTTAAACAGCAGAGACGCGATGAAGCAATTTCCATCTTTCTCTCTTCCTATGCCAATAAAGTTCTGTCTTTACCATTGTCTAAAACTTCAACGTCTTTGCAACCAAGTCTATAAATAATCTCTTTCACTAAACCATTTCTTTTGTGAGCACACGTTTTCTTGCGCTAGAGGATGATCAGAATGTAGGCCACGGAGACTTTCGTGGTAGTCTAGATCTACTCACTGATATTGGTTCTGTTGTTGTTGTTTTTTTTTTTTGTTTTGTAAATGCACAACATTTGAACTTCTCATTACTCAAGAAAGCAAAATAGTCACAATAATTTAAAACAATTACATGATCACTATAATATTAAACAGAACTGAGAAGTTTTTATGGGTCTAGCAAGAGGCCAAGTGCAAGTACCCATCATTCCCGAGTATTAAGACATTTAAATGTCTTTACAATATTGCAGACTTTGACTCCAAAAAGCCCAATGCGAGAAAATGTTACGTATTCAAACAATTGTTTAGTAGTAGATCTAAAACAAACTAAATAAATAAGTTTGGAGAAAGAGTGCTCAGTAAACAAGTTATGCGAATAAGAAGGTTCGGTTTATATTGACCAGTTGCAGATATAAAACAACGATTAAGCTAGTACCTGCAGATTATAAACCATATCTTTTTATACGTTGCCCAAGAAAAGTATTTTTGCTTACAGCATGATTAGAAATCGATTTTGATTTTAATTCTCGTTGCTAAATTAATTTAGACCGTTCTGACTGACATCATCACTGTTTCATGACGAAGGGTGGATGTGGGAGGGGGCAACTCTGGTCTTTTAAACAGAAGTGCCTTCTGAATGAATTAAATATCACGATGATTTGCTTGGAGATACAAACAGTATTTAAAATTCATCATAGATATCAAATCGATTGTGTCAAATGAAGATCGAAACATACATGCCGAATAAATATAATATAAGTTTTATTTCGTTATTTGAAGCACAGAAGTCTGTGATCATTTTTGTTAGATTCTAACGCAATATATATTTCTGGCATAAGAAGGTGCATTATTAAATCTTTTCTCGCGTCGACGGTTTCATAGGAGTCTGACAAATATTATCCGGACTAGTTAGTTCGTTACTTTAATAATTAATTTGTATTTTTTTTTTTTTTTTTTTTTTTTTTTTTGCTTTTGGCAGGCCTATTGCTTGGCGGCATGAACGTTTTTGAATGCCACTGTCAAATTTTGTTCAACAATAGTTATCATTTTATACTGTTGTGAAAATTTATTACATGAATTATCAACGAATAAAATTATATTTGTACTTGAATAAAAGTCAGTATAAAATTCTAAAACTTAATCTTATTCTTTGACTTTTTATGCAGTTTCGTTTACTCCTTCTATCCATCAATAATAAGATATTATGTACTTATTACTTTCTTCTTGGTTTCGTTCTCTCTGATGGAATAAATGAATTGATTATCTTCCGTGTCTGCGCCTTCTTTCAGATCATAAGATGATTTTAGGCATATTCGTTAAAGCTCTTCACGGAAAAGGTGTAGCAGATATTTTGAAACGCATTATATTGTAAATCGTTTTTAATTAACGCATAAAAGCACAGACTATAAAATTTTTGTTATACATGGCAGACAGATCTAAACAACAGTTGATAGAGAATTTTATGGGAATAACGGGAGTTGATGAGGACAGAGCGAAGTTTTATCTAGAATCGGCGGGATGGAAACTTGATGTAGGGTCATTTTCCTTTTGTTCTCTTATATCATTATGACTTATTTTTGGTTAAACATGCGCACAGTTCATTATATTCACATGTCTCTGTAACTGAAGCTCTAGAATTCGGCGTACACGCTCGCGCGCGCGAGAGAGAAGTAGGATGATTGCATTCTGGAACAGTTGATAGCGTTATACTACGCACACATAGTACTACAATATTAGAAACTTGTCACTTGATATGTTAGTGCGACGTGCTACTACCTAAATAACGGCCTTGTGTAGCGTGTACCGATGTCGACTGACATTGGAACGAGAGGCCAGATTTTAGGAATATCTCACTTGGCAACATATATCTACGCTTTTCAACAAATTAAAGCCATGTGATTTGGGCGGACTTTGATTTCTTTTTATTTTTCCTAATAAATTCTAATTCTCATACAAACAAATTGATGAGTTTCAAAGTTCTGTTGACCAACGTTTCAGTGGTTTGGAATGTAATGGAAGTTGGGAATTCCAAAATTGGTTAAAAGGATCATAAGTATATTGAACGAAATGAAACTGTTTAAACACTTTCTTCAGTGTCAGTATATTTTTTTTTATTTGTTTCATTAAATGAACATACTTCAACATAATCTGATTTTGGCATCCTGGCTTCCATCATATTCCAACCAACTGAAATGTATGTCAATGGAACATGAAAATACGTTCGTTTGCTAGTGACAGTAATGCTCCATGTCTAGCAAGGACTATATCACTAGGAACTCTGTGCATTACTTTTACCTTGGAGTGATGCTGCTTCCCATGCATGCATCAGCAATTTAAAAATAAAGGTTAGTAACCAATGGATACATAGAGGTTCTCTTCTGACAGGGATTGATACTAAAAAAGTGAGTGTTCTGAAGGATTTAATATAGCGGGTCAAAAGAAGAGGGATTTTACTTGCCATCTGCATACAAAGGCTGGTCAAAATAAATTTAATAATTACTAGCAAGTGGCCAATAGTCAGAACTTGTTAGAGGGTGAAAGCTTCATTCCAGATTGTGTCCAGCTCGGTTGGTCTCTCTTAACACTTATGTCAAAGAAAAAAAAGCAGAGATCTCCTTGTTGGCCTAGTTTGCACCAAGAATTAGTTCCTAGTGATATAATCCTCGCTGTCTAGATGGTTTCTGTGCATTACTCTTACCATGGGTTGCTGTTGCTTTCCATGCATGTGTCAGCCATTTAAATTTTTGATGCTGCAGCACAATTTATGCCTTGTCAGAGTTTGTCTCCACCACCATTTATGTCATAAGAAAACAAAATAGGCACAGAACAACTTGTTGATCTGGCTGCACACCCATTTACATTTTACCATTTAGTGTGTAAACTCCTTGCCAAAAACATTTGTACATCACAAGTAGTTCGTGTCCCCCCCCCTTCCCTCTTATTTTGTTGTAACATTTCCATGATCTCACAAAGTAACAAAGAATCTCAACTTTGGACAATCCCAGTTTTACTCCCTGAATATGTCTAAGAATTTTATATGCTACCACCATCATTTATTTTATACACATTTTGCAGTATTTCAAAATCTCTCCCTTTTATATTTGATCTTGATGTTCTTCATGTTCATATTTATTTTGGAAGGGATTACCTTCCTACATTTTTTGTGCAATTCATTTTACTTTTTTAATATCAACTGCTCCAGTGGCCTAAGTGGTTAGAGCATCCACAGTGGATTTGGGAGGTCATGGGTTCGAACCCCAGCCAAGTCATACCAAAGACTTATAACAATGGTACTGACAGCTGCTATATTTATTAACCTGGCCGGGCTGGTGTCAGGATAATGTAACTGAGTGGGACATGATGTTACATGCCTGTGGCATGAGGCCCTAGTGGCAGACATCACTATAAACAGCCACACTGCAGACATCATAGTGGTATAACTGAAAAATTGTTAAAGATGTGTTAAAAATTCAAATCACACACTCAATTTTCCGTTTTTTGGCACAATATAGTCACTTATGTACTGAGATTCCAGTAAACACAACATACACCACTCCCTCGATAACTCGCGCCCTGATAACTCGTGAACCCACTTATAACACGGGGTCAGGCGTGGATCCCAATTTTTAAACCAGAAAATATCCAAACAATTGATCCCTATTGGTTAAACTTGAAGAAAATCACTATCAAAATTGGTAACGGAAACTTGATATACCGCTCGTTTTATCTCTGAAAACGTTAGATAGGAGCTGGAAGTGGAGGCAGTACTTTAATAAATAATACCAATTAAATAATTTTTTTTATCAGTTGAAATTTGTGTTCTAGTTCTATCTTTTAGTTCCTTTTAAATGCAATGTGTCTTCCTGTAATTAAACGTAAAATGTGTCAATCTACTGTAACAGCTATGTCTGCGAGCGTTTCACTGAGAACCTAATTAAGTGCCCACCGTGTTTTGATATCGGACTAGCGGAAGCATCTGTTGTATTGTTGCACCAAATAAAAAGAAGGCATCCTTTTCTATTATCACGGTAATTATGTCTTATGAGTCAAATAAAGTAGGCGGAATTGAAAAAAGTCAAAAGGCATACAAATCCTATATGCTTAAGAACCAGCAGCATCGGTCGTATGTCGGGTAACTCATTTCATTTGATCAATCGAACACTGTGATACATTTTATTGTGTACATATCTAATTAAACTACCTTAAAAATTACCTACTTAATCATAAATGTGATTAAAGATAGCAAGGCAGCCAAGCGAAATGAGTACTTCGTAAAATAATGAGCTTTGTTTCACAGATACGGACCGTTGTCGGAAAAACGAGTTTCAGAGAATTCTTGAATTAGCACGTAGAGATATCCTCAAGCATGATAAGAAGTTTCACTATTACTTTTGCAATGAAATCACGGCATGAATATTTTACTAATTGAAAAATACAAAAATTGAGTGTCGACGTAGACGATTGTCTGACAAAATAAATGTTACATGTTTTTGATAAAAAGGAATCTTGTTTGGTAGTGTATCAACAGTTAGTCTGGTTGCCTGCTTTGTAGACTCCTAGTTTCGTGAAATACTATTATACAACACTCCGGGAACCAGACTAATCAACAAAACAAAAAGCCGTGATGTAATACACAAAAGTTTTCGCATACCGTGTTTGGTTGTTGAAACCAGTCGCAATCATGTTATCGATCTTTAAGATGTTGGACATTTTGAAAATAAATGTAATATATAGATAATAATGAACAACTTCATCAGAAAAAGCACTTTATTGACGATTTTTCTTGATTATAAAACGAGGATTCAGCCATTAAACAGCCCAGTTCCCCCTCCCCCCAACCCCAACCACGCGGCTTTCTGGATGTCTAGTGGGTTTCTTTGGAGGTCCCTCGGTAACTCACGCCCTCACTTATAGTGCAGTCTGTGTTTTTGGACCCCGATGTGCGCGAGTTATCGAGGGAGAGGTGTACCTACTTGCATAAATTTACTTCCTGAGTGTAGGGGACCTGAATGAATTTCCACACAGAACCAGTTACTTTACTGCATGATTCTTGATGGTTTAAAAATTCTGTGTAGTAATTTTGCTTTTGTTCAGATATTCTGTACAGAGTCAATAAATAATGATTATTTACTAACATGTATTGGTGTTCATGGTTGACTTTAGAGACTACCTGTTTGCTGACAATTGTCTCTTATGTAGGAAAATTAAATCAACTGAAAGCTTGTTTGTCTGCCCAGAAGGACCTTGGCTACCTCCAACTTTGGGGAAACTTATAGCAGATGAATTTAAATCCAGATAATTGTAAGGTACTTGCCATCACCAACCACAGGAGCCCCTTAAAACATGGCTATACCATTCACAGTCTTACTAAGTTACTTGTAGGTTCAGACAATAGTGTTAAGTATATGGGAGTTGCCATCAATAAAAATCTGACTTGGAATTCATGCGTTGACATCACCAAAAATACTAATTTTCCAACATGATTTCCTGAATCAAAACATTAGCACATTGTTTTCCAAGAACATTTTGATAGCTTTGGGGTAGGCATGCATTAGCATCACAAAATGTTTTTAAAAGAGCATGTTATCATAAAAAATGAAAAAAAAATATCAGTGACATAAAACTATACAAGTGTACGTATATTTACATAGTATTCTTTATTTCCCTGACTTACACTATGATTTATTATCAAACCCATTTGCCTTTGAATGTAAATAAATGAAATACTTCATTTCTTCCCTTCCCCATATATTTGATTGCACCATTAAAAAATAACAGCTTTTAGGCAAAGTCCTTCTGTATTAACTCTTTGAACACTGCAGACTGGTAAACTGGTCCAGGAACAATAACTCCTGCTCAGCAGTGCAGGCTGGTATTCAGGTTTCAAGTACATGTCACATTTTGATGATATATTCTCTGATTGGTCAGTGTTGGGGGCACTTGATTAGTGATTAATTTGTAGTGTGATACATTTGCATACCATTTGGATTCATTCAGACATTGTATTTGCTTGTTGACAAGAAATATGGGTTTTTCAGTCTATAGGACTGGTCGGCCTGGTGTCAGGATAATGTGACCGGGTGGGACATCATGCTACATGTCTGCAGCATGATGCCCCATTGCTACTCATCACTGTAAACTGCCACACTGCAGACATAGTAGCAATATGACTGAAAAATTGTTAAAGTTACATTAAAAATCCAAATCACACACATACACTATTCATTCTAGCCTCTGCATGTAGAATCAGATAAACATGTCTGTCAACCCAGACTATATTTGTTCTGCCTAAATCATTCATGTTTGCTCTGCTTTCATTGTCATAAACAGGCTTTCGCTCATGGAGAATCAGTCGTTTGGCTTGAAATGTTCATATTCTTTGGATACTTTTATCTCAAGGGCATCTAAATTGGGAAATTTAGATTATTCTCACCAGGGTCATTAAGTTTGTGCTGGATGAAATGGTGCCCTGGGTGAGCATGACCTTTGGCTTCCACCCCACCCAACTCAGAGAAGAATACTGCCAACACCATGAAATGGCACACCCTGGACTGCATAGTCACCCATGTCACCCATCCTATACAACAGTCCTGGTTCTCACCACTCAGAGTAGGAAGTGATATGTCTACCTAGGCCCTGTCATCCTGAATGAAGAGTTTTATCTTCAGAGCCTACAAGGAACAAACCCATGATCAATGTATGCGTGTGTGTGATTTGAACTTTTAATGTAGCTTTAACAGTTTTTCAGTGTCTCCAGTGTGGCAGTTTATAGTGATATCTTGCACTGGGGCATCATGCCATAGACATGTAGTATCATGTCCCACCCAATCACATTATCCTGACACCAGGCCAACTGGACCTAACACTAACCTCTTAATGCTGAGCGCCTAGTGAGGCAGCTGTTAGTACCATTTTTATTTTATAAGTCTTTGGTACGACTCATCCGGGGTTCGAACCTACAGCCTCCTGCATCCGAGGTGGATGCTCTAACTACTAGGCCACTGGAGCGGTCTCCCAGGATCAGATTAAGATTCAAATACATTGGCTTATGAGGTTAGGGAGGTCACCATTAGCAAAGGATTTGCATGCAACTGCTTCCTAACATCATTTCCTACATTCTTGTGCTTTTGCCTTAGAGACCTATCATCCCAAAGGGCTCAGTTTTACCAGGTGGGACCTATATCAACAGCACAACTGGCTGCCTTTGTCCTAGGATAGACCACCATGGCAAGATGTCTCTTTAGGACATCTGTTGCTAAACAAGCCAAAAGATATGGCTAGTATCTTTTTAGTGTGTGAGTGTTGGATTTGTGAGATAGTGGTTGTACTTCTAATGTACTTTCATGAACAGGTATGATTTATGGAAGAAATGCATTTTACCAAAAAAAGATCCTTTTCTTTTAGTTTACTACTTAGGTCAAATGTTTTACTAGATCATGGAAAATTGAGGAGCCATGTTGATAAAGACTTCGGAGTGAGAGAATTTTTCTTTCTTCCTTGTTTATCACAAAACAAACAAGTTTCAAAAGGGTCACTTAAGACAAGTTTCTATCAATTTAGAATAGAATAAAAGCATAAATGTAGAAAATCTTTCATTTTATGCTGAACTACCAAAACTAGGAAGTTTCTGCTTCTACTTTGAGACAGGACAGGGCATTCAAAAGGCATAATTTCTGGTCGTATCAATATTGTCAGCTTTTTTGGAAGATGCATTGATAACACCTGAACTTTTAAATCAGAGTCAATTACATGTACATGTAAATATCACATTTATTGTTAGGCTCAATAAATTTTCAGCTTGCCATGGCCGGTTTTTATGAAGATGATGGAGACAATGATGAATATCAAGACTCACTAGATATACCACCTGTACAACCCCCTCTTCAGGTGCTGGAGTCATCCAGCAGAGAGAAGGGAAAGGGGTCCAGTAGAAGCAGCAGTAGCAGCAAAAATACAAGGTTAATAAAAAAAGCATTGTCATCCACGTTGTATGAATCTATGAAATTGTTAGTAGTGTAGGTTCATGTGATCTAGAGCTGGACTCGAGACTTTAAATATTGGGTCTTGGACTAATACTTTTGCATTCCATCTCAGAACTCAAATTATTTTAGAGATCATTATATTAATCCCATTTAAATGAAAAAATATTTTTTGGGTTGGTTGATAAATTTATTATTGAATCTGGGACACAAAGTTCTTTATATCTGATGTATGTAGAGGTAGAAAAATGAAATGCATTAGTTGATATATAGCAAGTAATCATCGGTGTATAAAAAGTTTGTTACATTGGAACGTATGACATAATGTACTTTTTACAGGCAGAACATCAATTTCCAGAATCATAAGCAAGCAAGTCTGACATAGATTGCAACCTTTTTCGTCATAGTTTGTCCAAAACAGATGACAGTCAAATTTATTTGATTGCAAACAGTTCTTTTAAACAATAAGTACATTATGTAAAATGGCATATATATGCATATTACATTTTTTTTCACACCAGGAACCTATCTTGATTGCTGAAGTTAATAATGTTTCATTTTTTAAAAATATTTGTGTTAACACATCAACCAAGTTTATGTTTAGATTTACATAGAAACTGTCTGTTTTTAAATGATGAGCAGTGTACATGTAAACATTTACAAGACCTTTGAGTTGGAATGAAATAGTGGGAGGGAGGAAGGTTACAAACAGTTCTCATCAAGAACCTATTATACTGCTTCAGTGGTGTCGTTTAATGGGACGTAATTAAGGAGGGACTCATACCAGCAGCAAAACAGGTATCACCATACACCAAAAAACCCCCACAAAGTATGAGTATTTCGAAAATGCAAGAAGACATTGTCACAATTTAAGGTGATTTTTATGGTAAACTTGCTAAGAGAGGTTCAGTGTAACTGAGATATTGTTAAATTGTATAGCAGTCAGTTGGAGTTTTGCATCTTCATTTTAAGATTCCTCAAAGCTCAGATTTAAAGTAACATGAACATTTTCAGTGCCCCATTTTAAAATGAATGTTTTAAAGTATATTTCGTATGCAAATTGTCTTTCTCTTGTTTTAGCTCAACTGGCTGTAAGGCTAAGTCAACTTATGGTGGTGTGTTCTTTGTGTGTCATCCATTGTCAGTCTGTCAGCAAATGCTTTTTACAACTGTGGAGTTTATATTTCAGATCTAATTTTGATCCAACTTGGCATATGGGATTATGTTGTCAAAATCTCAGATGACTTTAATAGTGAGCAAGATCCAGTTATATTATTGGGGTGATCCGGCATCTGATTAGCCTACCCTGTTATTACTCTGTTGGCCATATTTCTGATCCAGTCTTGATCAAACTTGGAATATAGGTTTATATTAGGATCTTGGATGAGTTTAATAATAAGAATGATCCATGCATGAGGTGATCTTTTATCTGTTTGGTTGAACTTGATACCACTCTGAAGACTGTATCTGGTATGATTTTGATCAAGCTAACATTCATCAAACCTGGGAAATAGGCTTATATCATCAAGATATACAATATAAGGTGTTTTATGATGTGCATAATATGATCTTGCATATCACTGACTGAACATTTTTCAATTTTGAGACTATTTCTGGCCTAATTTTAATCATATTTGCTAATCAGGCTAATATTGTCTTGATGTTGGGTGATTTTTATCATGAGGTGATCTTGCATTTGATGGACTGATGTTTTTTTACTACTCATGATACTAATTTTTATCAGTTGTGGTAAATTGCTCCTGTCATCTGGATCTTATTTCAGTATGATTATGAATGAAATGGATGCATATTAATGATATGACCCAATATATGAATGGCTCAACAATCCAACAACTGTTTTTTTTATTAAAAAAAATTCTAGATGTTGGATGAATTTGATTATCAGCAAGATCACTGTGTATATTAATATGATTGGCTAAGCGTGTTACCACTCTGAAGACCAGGATCTGATTGGATTTTGCCATCCTATAGCTTATGTTATTGTTGTAGACAAGTTCTGTAATATTTGAGATCTATACTGATTTAGATCTGCACACATGAATGAGATACGTAATTGGTTGAGCTTATCACTGTTCTAGATCTAGAGTCTATTTTTCCCACCCAGTTTCTGTAAAACATGGTTAATGGTATCATCAGGATCTTGGATGACATCGATTATGAGCAGTAGCTAGTGCATATTAATTAACATCTTTATCTTTAGAAAGAATGCTTATCAGAATAAAGTAAAGCAAGTAAAATCAGAAGTTTGGGAGATAGTTTACATAGGTTGTGTTCTTATGAAATACTGCATAAGCTTACTTTGTTAATGGGTACATTTTGATGACATCACCAAATTTGAATATGCCTTGCGTATTTAAGCACTTATGCATTGACATTGCACATAAATTACAAATTTAGCCATCCCTTGACAATTTGTAAAAAAAATTCCAAAATCCTTGTTAACTCATTAACCCCTGGTGCCACCTTTACATGTCAGGAGGTAGTAGCCTACTTCCGAGCTCTGTAGCGTTAAGGTCATGTATGATACACTAAAGTGGGTGGTATTATAGAAAGGTAGACAGATGTAGCTGTTCAATGATACCAAATAATCTAGACATTTTAGTTGCACTACAAAATACAGAGGGATAAAGATAATTTTTTGGACCTGATTTTTTTCCACCCAAAATTTGTCCTTGGTTGGAATCCGATTTTATGTCCAGATTTTAGACTTTTTGGCCTCAGATCTAAGGCAGACCGGTCTGAACTGCACACAGACAGGTTAACCTTTGCAAAAAGTAGGATAAGATGGGCATTTGGAATAAAGAGTGGTCTCGATACAAAAATGATGGGTCCGTTAAGCAAAAATAAAAAAAACCCCTCCAACTTTTACCCTTCTGCTCATGCACAAGCAAAATAGCCAATGAAAAACGATGTTTCTAACACAACTAGGCATTAGGTTAACTGGAAATATCTTGGAGGTCGATGTATTAGGATGTATTCAGAAATAGCCCCCAAAATTTGTTTCCCACTCATGTTTCAGGTGCAAACAACAAAACCCTCCAGGGGTTAATGAGTTAAATGGTCAACTGTTATGTAAACCAGGTGAGTGATATCAGGATCTCTTGAGCCTCTTGTTATTAATAATTAATGGTGTATCTATTTCAAAATATTATAGTTGGCATGTAGGTAAAATATCACAAAACCCCTGTTACGTTTTAATTACAAATATTTATTAAATATCAGTTTAGAAGGACATTTGTCCTAAATTTTAAATTTACTGAATAGGCAACTTTGTCTCACCAGCATCAGCAAAAGCATCATTGATTCCAAAATGGAACAGCTTTGGTGACAAAAGTCAAGTGTTTCTGTCAGGTCACATGTCCATATACCTTGAGAGATGGCTGTTATACATAATACTTAATCCAGGGACGGGCAACATACGGCCCGCGGGCCTGACCCGGCCCGCGACGGGATTTTGACTGGCCCGCGGTCACATCTGGCCGCAATCTCCTACTACTTTCTTACTGCGTCGCAGTAACAGTGACTGTTAGTTATTCTTTTAGTAATCCGGCCCACCAAGAACTTCATTTTCCCATATCCAGCCTGCCGACTAGAGAAGTTGCCCACCACTGACTTAATCAGTAGAGCCAAAAAGAGTTGCCATTATTCTAAGATATTCTTTTACTCTTGTTCCCAATGCAAGGTCAGGGTTATTTTAAAGATTTATTTAGGTTTCCAGTAAATGAATTGTATTCTGTATGACGATAGGCCCAGCTACTTGTAAAGGTATTTTTGTCATAGTCATCCCTAGTTTGTCCTTAACTCCATTCTCCAATATCCATTTCCTGCTACAAAATCTTGGTGATTTTGAAATATTGACTATGTTTCAATAAAAATCGTTCAGTATAATCATAAACCCTGAGCCCTGAAGGCAGGTAATGCATTCATACTTGGAGGCATTGCTCTTTGATTTTGATGTGATCCAGTCCTCTTTTCATGGCATGTGGTTAAGATCATATCAATAACTTTTATGTTAGAAATATTTGTATAATCATTGGCCTTAATTCCTTCAAGGCATTGCTTCTCTCCTGGAAATGTGGTGGAAAAAAGATCTTGAGAAAGTTGCCTGTCTTTTACACATGTAGTTAAATGTTCTTGTTGGGATTTGGTATGTAGTATAAATATATTACTTACTTCTATTAGGTCCCTGGCTGGCCAAGTAGTTTAAAGTGCTTACGTTTATAGACATCTTGTCTATGTCAGCATGGGTTCCAGTCTCTGGCCTGGCCAACCTGGATACGTGAGAAAACTTGTCACTAGCTTCCCATGGGTAGTTGGTTCTTCCTCCACCAGATAATACTGTCCACCATGTATAGCCTGTTATGTGCTGAAAATGGTGTTAAACCCACAACAAGAACAACAGCAACTTATTTCTGTTCATCTTTGTGTTACATTTTATCACATATGCTTTATATTTAAACAAGTTGAAACTTTTATCTTTCATTTCTGGCCCAGTCCTATATGTTTATTTTCTTATGCTTCTTGTCTGTTGCAACAGGAATGGTACAAGCAGTATCGTAAATTGTAAAAATTGTGAGACATAGGAGATGATAAAAGTCAGGGGAAAATTTGCCACATTAAATTGCAAAAGATGTCAAAGCTTTCTGTTCTATTACTAAGAAATTTTCTCAAGAAAGAGCTATTCTGTGAAAATTTGATGTTCTTATTCGTGACTGAACTTGTGTTGTTTATAGTGTTACTTGTGTGTGTATATATGTGTGCACACATGCACACATGCAAGAGATCTAAGGCACTCGCCTTTCCAGATCGTTGACATGTGACCTCTGTTTGCATTTGTAGTCTTGAGCTCAGCCAACTTGGGTATGAGAGAAAGGTTGCAAGCAGTTTCCAATGGGTCAGTGGGTCTTTCTTCTCCATATATACTGGCTGCCATGTATAACCTATCATATGCTGAAAAATGTCATTAAACCCAGAGAGAGAGAGAGAGAGAGAGAGAGAGAGTGAGAGTGAGTGTGTATAGCAGCTTTGTCTTCAGATTGAGATAAAAATTACTTCGTCTGCTAATGCACAAATACAATAATTTCAGTTCAAAATGTAAACATGAAATATAACTATAGATTGTATATTTGCCTTGTCTACAGCAATGTATGACAAACCCTTTGTTAAATGCATGTGTATGCCCCCTCTCCACTATAGTTTCATAAGTGTCTGAGGTCTTTGATAAATATTCAATCTTTGTTATGTATATGTTTCAAACCAATGTAAAAACATATTTGGCTAAAATTACACTTGCATAATCGTGTTCGCAAAAGTATATAGTGTTTTTTCAAAATTTGAAGTTACATCAATCCTGGATTAGAATGCAAAATTTCATATATAATATTTACTGTATGTACTTACTTTAAATCAATCACATGTACACAGGGAGTAAATATTAGCAGTATATGTGTATCATACATGTAAATAAGATGAGGTGTCTATTTTGGCACTGTAAACTTCAAATCAGTGGTACATGTATATTTATCAGCAATTTCTTGCCACAGGCAACTTTTATTGTATCAAATTGAATATTTTTAAGTTATAAAGTTTGAAAAAAATTCTGATTTGAACAGATTCAGATTTATTGGATACTGGTATGGTCAATGAAAATCATACTAGATTATACATTGGGTAATGAAAAAAAAGGCCAGTTACTGAACATAAATTGCCACGAGGATACCTTTATTTGAATGGCTAGGTAATGTTACGCATTAACTTCCAGTAATGTTATACTTTTCCATATATACTCATTTATAAATTGAGTCCAACAGAAAACTGCACAGACCCAGATCTGTAGAACAAAAAACATCACAACTCTAATCTGCAGGTGCATTATGCTACGGTGGATCAGGATATTTGTTGTTCGCAGTTTGACTCGACACATAAGTGAGTATATATGGTATCCTTATTAGGTTGAGTATCTGAGTCATAATCCATAGGTTTTGAGTTTGATACCTACCCAGCTAGTCCAGGTTGGCTGCCTCAGTGTTTCCTTGAGAAAGGCATCTGGGTTCCATTTCCTCTGCATGATATAGCCAATAATGTGTTGAAATTGTCATTATACACAAACAGTAATAACAATGACATTCTGAGATGTAATTGCCATATGCTGTACTTTAATCTGATGAATGGTGATGCTTGTTTTACCCCTGGTATGGGTGCCCTTCAGGATGTAAGTTGATTTATGCTGTTGCAGCATTAGCAGTACTTTATGTGTATCCTTTATTATGTAGATTTTGTCACTTATGCAAAAAGCATCCTGTTGGTCTTACCCTGTTAGAAGTTAGGTCACTAGGTGTAAATAAGCGAGAGAGAGAAAGAAAGTTTGTCAGCCTTTTAACTTTCTAGAGAAACATTTGATCACTATCCTTTATTTTGAAATATACATTTGTAACCATGTCAGTTTAAATACTTGTTGTATTTCCAACACCAGCTAGAGTCCTCATTATCTGTCTTTATTGTTTGGAGAGACAAGGTATTCTACATCTTAAACTATCTGAGTGACAGTTGGAAAAGATTGTTTGTTTGCTGTGATAAATTGAGTTGGGTTTATATTGTTGACACTCTAACCCTTAAAAGTTCTTGTAAAATAGGTCTCTGAGCAAATTTTTTTAAGAGATGGTCTTGAAAAGTATTAAGACAACATTCCGTCACAGTTCTGTAAGCACTCCATTGACTTTGCTCAGTCTCCACCATTTTCTTAATTGTTATCCAGCAATTTTCTTTGTAGGTTCCTGCATTTATTCAAATGTATTTTATAACTGTCCTTTTAGATCAATGCTACAAGCGTGCTTCAATGGATAGATGTTTGTAACAATATTTGTACTGTTTCTTCCAGGTTTGGGACTATTTCAACCATAAGGGCTGAAGAGGAATCAGATTCATCTGAGGAGGAGGGACAAGCTTTCTATGCTGGTGGATCAGAAAGAAGGTAAGAAATGTTTAAAATGGTCTTTGAGGGTATACAGTTCTTCCTTATCATAAGGTCCTTCATTGTAATGTGGTTCCTGTTATAAGCAAGTGTTATCATGAATCCTATTACATTGTGTGGCAGTAAAATTATAATCATAATGTACTTCATTATAGGATGATCTCAGTGTAAGGCAGTATACTTGATGACTTCCATTGACAGGGTAATAATGAGGGAATGCTGTTTAAGTTTTGTAAAGTCTTTTGATACCCAGACTTGAAATTTTGACAAGTAATTTTTTATGCATATACTTGCAGCAATGAAATTTACAGGATTGTATAAACGTTTATGGGATGAAATGAACGGATTCTAACACTTGAGTTTCTAAGTCTGAATATTAAATTTGTACTCATAAAAGAGTTTTAACTGACCTTCCCCCACCCGCCATGACCCAGCCAGTGTAAATCTGCATGGATAGGATAATTTATTCCAGGATAGGAAAATTTATACCACTACCTGTAGACACCTGAATCAGTGGGAAGCATTGAGTTTGACTGCTTTGATCAATGAAACAACACCAGCAGTGTGCACTGTAAGGGTCATCCATCTGTAATCTGGAGTACAAGCTACAACTAATCAAGGGAATATCACAAGCCATCTGTAGTATGGAGTACCAACTATTACTAATTATGGAAACAACACAACCAGTGTACACTGTAAGGGCTATGCATCTGTAGTATGGAGTACCAACTATTACTAATTATGGAAACAACACAACCAGTGTACACTGTAAGGGCTATGCATCTGTAGTATGGAGTACCAACTATTACTAATTATGGAAACAACACAACCAGTGTACACTGTAAGGGCTACCCATCGGTAGTATTGAGTACCAACTACTACTAATTATGGAAACAACACAACCAGTGTACACTGGAAGGGCTATCTGTCTGTAGTGAAGAGTACCAACTATGTATTACTAATTACGGAAACAAAACAACCAGTGTACACTGTAAGGGCTATCCATCAGTAGTATGGAGTACCAACTATTACTAATTATGGAAACAACACAACCAATGTATACTTTAAGGGCTGTCCATCGTTAGTATGGAGTACCAACTATTACTGATTATGGAAACAACACAACCAATGTATACTGTAAGGGCTATCCATCTGCTGTATGGAGTACCAACTATTACTAATTATGGAAACAACACATCCAGTCTACACTGTCGGGGGCAATCCATCTGTAGTATGGAGTACCAACTATTACTGATTAAGGAAACCAAACAACTAGTGTACACTGTAAGAGCTTATTAATGAAGGAAACAATACAACCAGTGTACACTGTATGGGCTATCCATCTGTAGTATAGGGTACTAACTATTACTGATTAAGGAAGCAATACAACTAGTGTACACTGTATGGGCTATCCATCTGTAGTATGGAGTACTGACTGTTACTAAATAAAGAAACCATACAACCAGTGTACACTTTATGGGCTATCCATCTGTAGCAGTATCAACTATTTTAGTCTAGTAAATCATCTCCCAAATTCTTTCTGATACTGATGGACAGTTTGGATCTGCTCTCACACATTCGTTAAGTTGTGAATTGGTGCAGACAAGTCTGTCTGCAAAATAGGCTATATTTTAGACACTGGTAATTGACACAGCTCTTGCATTATGGTCTGTTGAATGGTTCTTTCAGCGATATGCACAGAATATTTCCAGATCAGATCCTATGTTTGAAAACTTTTAAATCCTCATGGAATAACAAAACTATACCTCCTGCCACCATTTTGAATTTCATGGCTACATCATTGTTCCATCAGATCCAGTTTGAATCAGATGTGACTTTTGTGCATTCACCCATTGGAAAGTGTTGGTTGTTTTGGACATGTGTCTCAACAAATATCATCCACCATATTTTTGTTGTTGTCTAATCACTCCTTAAGTTAACTGAATGCCAGTAAAAGGTAATTTGAATTATTCTTGCCATTATGTATGATTATTGACTACCTTAGTGTTCATGACAGCCACATGACAAATCCACAGACTAAAACTAATGAAAGGAATAACAAGGTGTGTACACTGTAAGGACTATTGATCTGTAGTGTTGAAGTACCATTTACTATTAATGTCAGTGCCTTAGGGAGCTTTACAAAAGTGGTGGCAAGAGGGATGCCTTTTATCATGTGACTGGAAGAAAGGGGCAGTGGCGTAGCTTGGGGAGGGCAAGGGGGGACAGTTGTCACCAGGCACCATGTGCCAGGGGTGCCAAAATGAGGAAAATACAACTATTCGTTATCTCAGATGCACTCGAAGGGGGCGCCAAGTTTATGTTTTGTTCCCGGGCACTAAGTACCCTCGCTACGCCACTGGAAAGGGGCTTGTTGCCAATGACAAAATCGGGATGTCATTAAAAAAAAAAAAAAAGTTAAATGAACAAAAGTACCTTTTACTACAATCCTACATTAAAATAAATTAAAAAAAAAGATATGGACTAAATTGAAAATAGCAGTTTAAGTGGGTATTTTAGTGATCTGGAAAGAGGCTGGGTAAGGGCCATAGAAAGGCAGAGGACATAGAAGTAGGGATAATGATGAAGGGCACTAAGGGCAAAAGCAATGGCATTATGTGCAGCTCAGTTTAAAATTCTGCATGAATAGTTAAAGTCATGTAAAAACATAGTTAATGCCACAAATCTAAGCTATTTTTTACAAAAATGTAATTTCTTTTCTTCAAATAACAAGTTAGGCTCATCATTATAATTTTTGTATCTACCATATATACTTCCTTATAAAAGTCAATTCCAACTGCAAACAACATAGACCCTGATCTGCCATGGATGGCAGATTAGGGTCTATGTTTGTTCTACTGATTACTCCTAACAAATTGCACAGATCCAGATGTGCTTGTACATTATGTGATGGCAGATAAGGGTCTGTGCAATTTGCCATTGGACTCGAGTTGTAAGCTAGTATATATGTTACATCTTATTTTAGACATAGCTCATATATGCATTCCATCACTTTACCATGCATTTTGCTTTGAAGTTAGTTTTGTGTATATTAAAGAAGTTGCAGTTATAGGAACACAGTAAAAAACATTTTGATGCTGATTTCAGAGGTATGATAAGTACAAAATAATTTATCTGACCAATTATACATGTTCAAATAAAGTGAATTTGTTTATTCAACCATCAGCATTGTAGATACTTGAGGGATGAATCTTTTCCTTAGGATTGCACCTTTTGGCACTATACTGTTGAAAACAGTCTGTATCCAAGTGAATTAAATCATCCTTTAAACCCTGGTTGATGTTAAAATGCATCTATTTTATGACTTATTGGAAGCTTATGGAATGTATGTATACTCTTAAAAGTCTGTTTACAATGATCATCTGTTTTTTTTAAGCTTTTTTTTTCAATTATCTTACAACATAGTGGTCAACAAGTCCTTGGGCCACCTAGAAAGAAGGGAGAGAACAAAGATCTTGTGGATGATCTGTTTAAATCTGCGAAAGAGTAAGTCAGAAACACTTTTAAAAAAGATTCATACATCAAACAAAATCTTCATTGTTGCTTTTCTTGATTACTTCATTTTATGTCTTTATTTTTCCCTTTTCTTGGTATATGATGTCTTTTAATTTGTGGATCATTGTAGAATGAGCCAATAGTTTCTCAATTACAACTGTTTTCAGACAATAATGAAGACTATCTCCATGTTTATTGTAACTTGTGAAAACATGTAGGCCTACAGAGAAATTAGTTTTACCATCTCAGGTTTTAATGTGTCATGTTAGTACAAGAGTTATAAAATCATTTTGATGTCTTGTGTGCTTCAATTTTACCAACATATTTTGGAGTTAAAATTGATAGCTTTATGACTTTATCAGTCCATCTTTCATCAGACTTAAATTTCATATAATCAGATTTGCTAGATTCTTCACTTCAGTTTAAGTCCATACCTCACTTTGATTGTTGAAATACACTCCAGGTAACATGATTATACTTTATTTCCCTCAACTTTAGGTTATACATGAAATTGTTCACCCAATGCATATTATGTTACCCATGGGAATCTGTCTGAGGCAACATGATGTGTGTCATTTAACTTCAATATAGTGGTAAAAATTGCATGATATACTGAAGATCATGCTATAAAGTAGTGAAAGAGTTATTGAATTTGTAGCTAATTTATTTTGCATGGTGGAACACCAGTGTTTTGAACAATTACTAGCAGACTTAATTTGTATTTTATCAGCAACCCCAAAAATGAGAGTACTAATAGTCTGACAACTTGCGGGAAATGAGTGGTCATGGTAGTATTGGATGATGTAAAATTTTGAGCATGTAAAGGTAATATGATGTGACCTTGAGGGTTGTATAAGGAATCCAAGAAGATGGAGTTTTGGGAGGAAATAGAACATAATGTTAAATGTCACTGTTTGAATTTTAACTAGTGTGGGACTGTAAAACTACATTTATAGTATTAGATAAAAATGCAAAATATGTCAGGAACACATTGACCATTTTAGAATTTGCAGAAGAACAGTCTTGTTCATACACCACTGTGATATTGTAATATTTGTGTAGTGTCTTGACTTTTTTATCACTCGATATTATCATTTTGAATATATATACAGTGGTCCTCATCTTATACAGCCACCCCTTCTGCACCAGGAAAGTGGCCTTATAAGACAGGTGGCCTTTCCAGAGGGGGACTAAATTTTTTGTGAGAAGAATATGTAATGTATGTAGTAAGAAAGCTACATTCTTCAGAGCATTTAATATCTTCATTTAACATAACATCTTCGTTCAGAAGTAACGTTAATTATTAAAAGGCTCTTCTTGTCTTAAGAATAGACTTATTTCAACTGAATATACCTAATAGTTCATGATTCCTGACATAAGCATGATATGTGAGTGAGTATTGTTGTCATGCACACATATCAAGACAATTCAAAAATATCATTTACATCTTGGTACATACATAATTCTCTTTCCATTTGCTCCATTTTCCCATTGCTGCTGAATAATCTTATCGTTACGACATTGTTTGAGTATTTTCAGCATAAAATTGTTTTATTCAAGTCTCTTCTATATAAAATTGTTCAGCAAGTCCCCCCTCACCAACCCACCCCCCGATGTTGTCAAGTAGAATAACCGACTTTCTTCTAAAGTAATACATCTCCATTTAAGTAATGACATGTTTAATGTTTGGTAATGATTTATTCGGATGTTGCTAAATGTATGCGATTCAGTTATGCAGACAAAACTTTTGTAGAGTGGGCAAAGTGCCTTTTTCGTAAAGGAAGCCATAGATGTATTGTCACGTGATTTTTCAGTCTTTGTCTGGTACCCTGTTTTGTTCAAGGTTAATTTTTCTGTGTGTGTTAATCCACAAAATCTAATTTTAGTCTAAGCTGATCATGTTATGATCTTGACAATTACCTCCGGTTGTAATCATCAAAGAGAAGAACTTGACAGATGTGTAAAGCCCAAAACTCTCTCATAACATTGTTGAGCCCATTTCCTGTAAACATCAGCTTTTACAGAAAATGATATAATATTAATCTTAGTGTTACATGTACTTCTTTCAGTAACGGAAACCTGACATTGGGAGACAGGTATTGACAGTAGAGATAATCTGATTACTTTCCTTACGATATGAATTAATTATTGGTTCTGGACACATTTGAAATAATAAGTGGCCACATGCGAGGGGAACATTTTACGTTTTTTTACTGATATGCTGGTCTTGTTAGAGGGGTGGCCATTCTTGAGGGGTACTTTTGAACACAAACTCAGCAGTACCAAGTGGTTCTGGCCATAAAAACCAGGTGGCCACTGGTCAGGGGGGACCATTCTAGAGGGAGACCACTGTGCATATATATATATATATATATATATATATATATATATATATATATATATATATAGCGAGCCCAAGTGTTGATAAATTTTACTCCAGACATGGTGCTCAAACACTGGACAGTACAGAATCACAGAATTCCCTTGGTAAGGAGAAAGCGGCTTTCAGGGGAACTGGGTATCGCCTTGGAGAGACAGAGGCATCAATGCCTCAGGATGTTGTACGTGGTCGACCACTGGCAGAAAAACCTAGACAGGTTAGAAGGATCCTGGAAAGTGACATAAAATTTAATTTTCTTGTCTACATGAAAATAACACCATTTTAGCATTTTACATCACTGAATTCATTCAGTTTATGTAATATCAGTCAAGGGTTTGATTCACTTTGAGGGAAACTAATGCAGACTGATGTGTGTTATATTATTTTCATCATCTTTATTTTTCTACTCCATCTTCCGCGTCACATTTTTTTTCAAATTCTAAATCAAAGAGAAGAAATAGTGGTTTTTGAAAAGTAATAAGTACTTGTGATTTTTAGACAGGATATATATTATTATATGTCTTGTTTATAATGAAGATATAGATATAAGACGTATGATTTAGAATGAAAATCAGAGAAAAAGGATCAAAAAATGAAAAAAGATCTTCATTTGGTCTTTTATTAACTAACTGAAAAAATTCCTGGTTTAAAACTGATAAATATATTCATCCTTCAGGTGGACACAGTGTTGAAGTTATGGAAGAACGGCTTTAGCGTAGATGATGGGATTCTGCGAGATTATAATGACCCTGCCAACAAGGAATTTTTAGACTCTATTGCACGAGGGTAGGTATATCATTTGCTAACAAAAGGAAAATTCTTACATGTCAGTTTCATTAGATCTCAAATGGGACAAAAGGTTTTTATATCTGCTGGTTTTGGACAGTTGTCAGTTCATGTAACATCAAAACCTATATTTGGTTTTGTCTGACATTAAAACATGTTTCATTTTATCTGTGCTCAGTGTGGTCCGCTAATATGCAAGGGTCCTGTTTTGGTAGAATTTTTAGTGGCTGTTAGTAAAGCATTATTAAAGTGGTTGTAATCTTCAGATTTCAACAACAGGAGGAAAATGATTATTTTCACCTTTATTGGTAAAGATTTGTTTCATTTACTGGTGGTTATTACTCTATAAGCAAACTTTACATGGTCTGCATTGTTGAAATGTTTTCCAGGATTCATAGAAAAAAGTTTTAACTCTTAGTCTTTGCAATACTTCTTTAATTTTGTTGGAGTGTGCTGATTAAGATTACTAGTGTATTATACATGTAGTGACTCTAGAGTCCTGATGCGCTTTTCAGAGAGGTGCCTAAAGAGTTACTTCGCCAGGCACGAGGAGGGGAGGTAAATCTGAACATGGAGGATCATCGCAATGAAGATTTTGTCAAACCCAAAGTGCCCATCAAAGCTTTCGCAGGGGAGGGGCACATGTTAGGAAGGTGAGTCTTTAATCGATTTATCAATGTACATATGGGTTAAGTTTAGTCCTGTTTATCTGCTGCATGTTGTTTTGTATAAAATTATTGATTTACAGTTTGTTTGATTTGCAGATTATTTAATGTTTTAAATAACAAGTAAAACATTATTTCTGGTAGGGTATCATATGCAGTGACTTCCTATATGGACTGGCCAAATATTTTAGTCCCCATATGTCTGTTTATATGCTTATCAATTCTCTTTGTGCTTCATCTTCTTACTCTTTATATTACAAAAAGGCCAGAAAAGACCGGATTCTTCGTAGACCTGATGATAATATTCTTCAGTTTTATTGGTGTCCCATGAACACCTCTGTCATATACCATATCAATGTATCAGTCACTAACCCTCCATCTCAGCTCTTTGAGATTACAAACAAGCTAATGTGAAGGGAATAAATGTATACTACTTCAGCGACTTTCTGATAGTATAGAAGTCAGCCAAACTATATGAAACCACGCCAGCATAAACGAGTCTCTGGCACTAATGTGATCAACTTTTGTAATCACTACACATAAAAGTTGCCTGGACTAAGATGCCTTGAGGTTAACATTAATAGAGTCGTTCACTTGAAGTGGAAGCATATATATGATAGTGTTTGCATGGAGATATAGAAGGATGGTTTAACATTCAAAATACTAGAATTTAATCATTTTGATGTCAGTTTAGTGATATTTTTCTTTTATTTGTCAGATATAGACAGGCGCACAAACTATAGAGGGTCCCAAAGAAAACTAGAGTATATTTTTTCCTTGTGTTGTTGATCAAGACCTTTTAAATCAAACCCTGCTTCACAGTTGATGTATGACTAGTTTTAAAGGGCTCGTTTCTTGAAATTTGTAGGAATGAAACAAAGGTAATGTAACGGAAGAAATTCTATTTTGCTCTTATGTTTCTGAGAAACGGCATTTTGCTAAATTCAGAGCTTTCTTGACAATAACAATCTGGTGTGTATAAGACTGAGACTGCATGAAGTTAGAACTATTATTGACCCCACTTCTTTGTCTTTTATTGCATAGCCCTGTTCCACATATGGTGACCAAGGGATCAGCAGCGCCCCCAGCATCTGTCACTGCAATAAATATGGGGATGAAGAAATCAGCAATGGCCCCTGCATCTGCCACTGTTACTGCAAGAGAACTGTCAATAGATATTGATGAGTCGAAACCTACAACTAGTCTGCAGATAAGGCTGGCAGATGGATCAAGGTAAAAGAGTGATTTTTCAATCACTGCAAGTGTTAGGACTGAGGGAAGTTTTGTGCATGTATCTGGTATGATTTGTGTGTCTTAAGACTTGTAATAAAAAGAATATTTTAAAAGCATTAATACATTTTCTGTCACTGTTGCCTTTCTCACCTTCCAGGATGCTAAGTCCTTTCATCCAAGCTCATAATTCCAACCTCCCATTATTTAGAATATTCTGGAAATCTAGATCAGACTGAATCCAGAACCAGTCTGATTACCACATCATCAACTCATGCAGGATACTCTACCTTGGATGCTTGGAATGCTACGATGTATTCAGTTTGCTTATGGAAAAGCGCCTTCATTTGTGTGTTTAACTATGATTTTTGGCAAATTATTCTAATTTTCCATTTTAATTGAGTTCTCATCCCCCAAGTCCTTGCATTATTTGATCGTGATGTTCGCTCACTTCATAATTTGGGGGATTTTATTGCACTGTGTTCATCAAGTGGTGTGTTTCTCTGTTATTCCCCTCTTTCCTTACCTAGTGTTAGGGTAAGTAATTCTACTTGTCGTTGTAGTTGTTCTTGTTATAGGGTTTAATGCCATTTTTTTCAGCACAAGATAGGCTATACATGGTGGGGGAAGAACCCAGGGGAAACCCCAGAAAGAACCACTGACCCACAAGAAGCTACAGGCAAGAAGCTACCCGAGTGGCCAATTGGTCTAAAGCGCTCACAGTTATGGATCACTGTTGTCTCACCTCTGTCTGCATGGGTTCAAGTCTCGGGCTTGGCCAATGTGGGTACATGCAAAAGCTTGCCAGTAGCTTCTCGTGGGTCACTGGTTCTTTCCAGGGTTTTCCTGGGTTCTTCCTCCACCATTTATACTGGCCACCATGTGTAGCCTCTCTTGTGCTGAAAAATGGCATTAAACCCTATAACAACAACAGCAACAGTGTCTGTAATTATGGCATGTAATATATTAGCTGTGATGTCATAGACTTAGTGAATTAGGGGTACTAATATTAGTAATATACAGAGTACACTTGTTTGCTCAGATTACACTTTTTTGTCACTTATATTAGAAAAATACTGTTATAACTTGCTCCGGGTTGGTATGGTTGGGATAGCCATGTTGATAGTAGTGTACCTCAGGCAACAAGAAGGTACTCGTGCTCCTTGTTCTGTGGAGGTTTATAACCACCTTCACTGGGCTGCCTTGGAGGGATTACCCTCTATATTCGATTTATTCGGAAAGAACAATATTCTGGTGCATATTCTTGTCCAGGAGAGACAGAGTTGTTCTTACGGAGTGGTCTCTGGACTGATATGTAGCTGTACCCAGTTAGCCTTTGGGGTGACATTTGATGGACTTGTTTGTGACAAGACTAGACATCAAACTCTTTCTTATGTTTCCCCAGTTCCAGATTGAAGGGCCTGGGCAGTGGACACCTAAAGTTTAAGGTGGGATCATTTGGTTGCTTATACCTTCCCACATTTCAGAATGATTCCACAAGCGTTTCACAAGGTCACTACCTCCTCCGCTCAGCTCAGTCTGATTGCCCGTCTGTGGCCCCAATGATCATGGTTTAGCAATCTACTTGACTTGTTGATAGGCCAGCCCAGGACATAACATTAGAGGAGGGATCTGTTTTCACTGCCAGGGATTCTCTTTTCAGCAGTCCACAGGTTCTCCACCTTGACACTTGATTCAACTCAACTGATCTGTCCAAAAGGAAATACTTCTGAGCAAGGTTGCCAGCTGTATTGTCCAGGCCACAAAATGGTCTACTTCCAAGGTCTGTGATACAGAGTTGAGAATCTTTTGCAATTGATACAGCAGGAAATATGTTAATCCTAGCTGTCCATCTGTGAGTGCTGTGGCTGACTTTCCTCTTTTTCCCTTTAAAGGCAGAAAATATTTGGTTTTTACTATAAAGGGTTATATAGCAGCCCTATCCAATATGCTGAAATTCTTTATTGGAGGATGTTATGAGAGCTATATTTTAGCAGTTGTACACTACTGTCTCTGCCATTTACTTTCGGTCATTGGTGTACCATAATGCAAGGCAATAGTGACAGGTAAGAATTCATCATTAAAATTAGTCCCCCCCCCCACCTCCACAAATCCCAAACAAAACAAAAAAAATCTACATTTTCAGAGGTCAAGGTGGACTTGAATTTTAGGGAGAAGTGACTTCTTTTGGAAGGGAGAAGTGACTTCTTTTGGAAGGGAGAAGTGACTTCTTTTGGACTGTTGTTGTTGTAGGGTTTAACATCGTTTTTCAGCACAAGATATATACATGGCGGCCAGTATAAATGGTGGAGGAAGAACCTGGGAAAATTCCAGAAAGAACCACCAACCCACGAGAAGCTACTGGCAAGCTTTCTCACATAACCACATTGGCTGAATCTGATACATGAACCCATGCAGACAGAGGTGAGATGGCAGTGATCCATAATGGTGAGCGCTTTAGACCACTCGGCCACTTGGGGCCCCCTCTTTTGAATTGAACAGGGTGAAGTTAGAGCTGAACAGGGAGAAGTGGAAGCAAAGCAAGAAATACAGTGTGTGTGTGTGTGTGTTTCTCTTATTTGAATTGTGCCTTCTGTTTCTCAGTATGCATATTGGCATTTAACATTGGTTTTAAGCAATACTTTGTTTTTACTTTCAAGTAGAAAACTTATGAGTTGTATGCATATTTTAAACACTTTTAGTGTGTGTTTAATAATTATCATATTCATCTGCAGTGTATTTTGGCCACATAACTTTAAAAGAGCACAGTAGGAGCTATACATCTTAATGAATTTTAACTGATAGAAGTAACTAGATTACATTATTGTAATTACAAGTTATTAAATATGCTTAATCAACTACCCTTAATCAATTTTTCTTTTTACTTTCTGAAAATTCTTTATAAAATGACAGTTGAAAAGATTTCTGAATTTGCTTGAAACGACCCTGGTACCATGTACATGAGAGCAGATACAGATGTTCTTTAGATCATGCTGTTTGTCCAAATTTCTTTCTTGCCAATAAAACATTACCGGAACTATTCATAGACTGAAGCATTAATGCTGATATATGAATGAATTAAATCCTTCTTTCTAATTGAATCAACACAGCCAACATGTGAGTGCATCTGGTTTTAGAAATAGAAGTTTTCTTAATGTAACCACTTACTTTCTTGCTTTGTGACACCAGACCATTGATAGAATTAAAAATTTAAGGTTTTGTTTTTTATCTACATACTTGTAGTAACACTAGGCATTGGTTAAATAATATTTGCTTTGCTTCATTTTTCATATTTTCACAAAAATGAAGGAAGTCGGAAAACAACTTGGACCTTACAGCGCTTCTTGAATTCCACAACATAGCATGGTCCTATATGTTTCTGACCTTTATAATTGCATTTTTGGGCAAAATTTTCAATAATGTAATATTTAGGCATTGCTTCTATGAATTGTACATTTTCTTTAATATATTTGTGCAGTGGTTGATGAAAACAGACATTCTAATAAAGTGCTTCTCCCCAAACACAGTGATATCTGCCATTATTTCCCCATCACAGGTTCGCTTATGGTTTTAGACTGATTTTATGAAGAAAATAATCCACATGCTGCGGTTAAAATATTCTGATCACCAATTCTATTCTAAAAACTACAATTGCTATTTACATACTATTGTTTAAGTTTCAAAACACAATTGCATATGTTATCATCAAAAAAGGAAGACTTGCAGAAATCAGGCATTAATTGTTGCTAAGTTACTTGGGAAAGGGTTAATGGTCAATCAGCTATCAAAAAATATGTCTGAATGTGCAAGACTTTGTTTGTTGGCACAGTTGATATCAACACCAGCTATTTAATGGCTTGATGCATACCTACATTTCACCTTGAGCTACAACACTGGAACTACCTAAGGTGAGGGAGCATCTCAAAATGTATGGCCATTTAGAGTATCTCTTAAAATCACAGGGTGAAGTCACTTTCCTGACAGAAGAAGGTGAAGTTTACATTTTTTTGGCAACTTAGATAGCAAGTCACAGGTGTTACTTGCCTGCAGTATTTGAATTTGGATTCTGTTTTTATGTTTACATTTTATTTATACTCAAAACTGTGTATGAGTTTTGTACTGAGTCTGCAGAATGAATTTGATGTAGTGTATGAATATATTAACGCCAGCCATGATGCCATTCACTTGTCATATCAAATGATTTTTTTCCTCCAACTCTGGCCTTGCTAGGCGATGGTCATCCTGGTGTCAGGATAATGTGACTGGGTGGGGACATCATGCTACATGTCTGCAGCATGATGCCCCAGTGCTGGACCCCACTATAAACTGCCACACTGCAAACGTTGTAGAAATATGTCTGAAAAATTGTTAAAGCTACATTAAAAATCCAAATCACACACACTCAATCCTCCAACTCTGAACAAAACATGGATGCAATTTTGTATTTATTACATATGCCATCTTTTATGATTTCTACATTATTTTTAAATTGTGTGGATGAAATTAAAAAACAAATTGGAATTTCTTAAAATTCAAAGTTTTGAGTACATCGAAGAAGACAAAAATTTAAGTAAAACCGCATAAATAGTTCTTGTGTGTGCAGTATGGAAACAGGGATCAAACATCTGCGTCAAGCACCAGATCAACAATGTAAGATTAAATGGGTAAGGAATAGCTTATATTACTGCTCAGGGCAATGATGCTGTGCTTGTTCTGTAGCATAGCAGAGAGGAAACTTTTTTTATATGACTGCAATAATGCATCAATTCATCTGGTGCCAATTTCATTTCTGCACATTTCTGATTGTCCACCATCTACAATTACCAAACTGTGTGAGTGACTTGCCCTTGAGGTAAGGAAGACCCCTGTCAATTGTGGGCTGAAAAGCCCAAAGGTTACTGTAACTGAAAGAAGGAAAATTCATCCTGCACAATAACTTGAGTTCTTCACCATAAGCAGTGACCAAACATTTGCATAGGTTGCACTTGGTGTTGGACCGCTCCAGTGGCCTAGTGGTTAGAACGTCCGCCTCAGATACAGGAGGTCGTGGGTTCGATCCCTGGCCGAGTCATACCAAAGACTTACAAAAATGGTACTAACAGCTGCCTCGCTTGGCACTCAGCATTTAGAGGTTAGTGTTAGGACTGGTCGGCCTGGTGTTAGAATAATGTGACTGGGTGGGACATCATGCTACTTGTCTGCGGCATGATGCCTCAGTGCAAGACATCACTATAAACTGCCACACTGCAGACATTGTAGCGATATGACTGAAAAATTGTTAAAGCTATGTTAAAAATCCAAATCACACACACACTGCACTTGGTGTTAGAATGTACTGTATCAGTTTTGGGCTCAAAAGATGTCACTCAGACATAAGAAGAAAAAAGGGTTCCACTCAGTAATTTTCAGTTGTCTTTCATCTGATATTCCCCGACTTTGTGGATGGCTTGGATGGCAAGGAGGACCTATTAACTTCAGAATCAAAAAGTCAAAGATCAAGGTACTTGACTGAAAGAACAGAAATGGTTTCCACACAATAACATTAGTTCTCATGACATACCTCAACCAAACTTTGTGGATGACTTTCATCTGGGTTCAGGAAGATGACTATTAATTTTTTATTCAAAAGGCCAAAAGTCAAGATCACTGACTAAAAGTAGAACAATGATTTCTACACAGTAACATTAGTTCTACATTACAGACAAATTTTTGTGAATGGTTTGTACTTAGGATTAGGAAGAGGCCTTTTGATTTTGGGGCCAAAGGTAAAGAACACTCTGACTGAAAGGAAATAATGGTTTCTTTGCAAAAGTTTCAGTTATCTACATTGAGGACTGCTAAACATTGAGTGGACATATAATGTGCCATTTATGGCACTCTTGTTAACAAATCCAGTCATTTTGCCTGACAGTTTTAAATGCTTCCTTAACTTGTGTCCAGTCAGCTATTCTTTTCATAATGAAATGTTCATCCTGAAGGCCCTTTATTGAATCAAGATATTTCTGCACAAACCAGTACCACTGTGTCTTGTTTTGTATTCTAACATTTTGTCTCACCTATGCAGCATAGGCAAAACATATGGGTCGCTTTTCTGACAGCATTGTCATTGTTCTAGGTCTCAGTGTTGCATTTGGCTCATTTTCTCTGAGGAAACTGCAAAGTCGTGAAACTTGATGAGAATATTCATCCTGAAGGGTAGTACTTACCACAAGCAAATGTAGGTCACAATGACCCACTTCATGTTCCAGTGATTATGTTAAGATTTTGTATTTAGCTCAGTGTCTGTGACATTGTTGTATGTACAGTCATGAAACTTAATTATTATATTGATCTTGGAGTGTGCTACTCACCATGGGTCAGTGTGGATTATTATGCCCTACTTTCCTTGCTTTCAACTTTAAAAGGTTGTATAATTATTCCATGGTTAAGCAAGGAGGACATAGCATTCTGTGGAATTCATGTTTAAAGAATGAATTAATTTAGTTAAAAAATATTGAGCAACTGTTGATCTTTAATTATTTTAGAACAAACCACACTCTGCAGTGTTTTAATGCAGTTTTGTCCTACTTATCACCTTGAACATTTAGGGTCTTTATCTAAAAATTCTGAATGCAATCCATTTTAATACATCATTCTCTTTATCAAGCCACTGCCATAAAAAAACTATTATCACAGTGGTTGACACTTGCACCTGACTAACTTCAGAAATGTTTCAGAAGCAATGCAGTTTATTGATTGAATTACCCTTTCTTAATGTATTCTCTCAAGCTAGTGTAATGGAGGAGATCAAATTCTGATAACATGCATCCAATCATTTGTTTGTTGCAAGATGTATATTTTGGGATGTGTATGAATAGAGACAGGGCTTTATTGTAAAATGTATTTAGCCTGTAAATGTCAACATAAATTAAACTTTGTGAATAAAAGCAGTGCAGTAAAGCAAGTAGTCATTGTTGTACAAATAAGAATTGAATGTTGATTTTTTAATATTTTCATCTGTGTATGAAACTGGTGAGTATAGCATTTGCTATATCTGATCTCATGCTTAGATTAAAATTTGAAAATCCAGTCAGTTCTTCAATCATGTCTTACCTGTCAACAGAAATTCACATCAGTCTTGAAAATTGAATTTTGTACATTTGACACAGATTATGATTCCTCTAACCTTGTTTATTATATTTTTCAGACTAGTTGCAAAGTTTAATCATAACCACAAAGTGAGGGATGTTCGAAGTTATATCATCTCGTATCCTTTTGAACAGTCATTTACAATTTGTATAACTGTTTTATACCCTGAGGCAGGGGTATTTTGTAATCATCTTGTCTGTCCATTTATACTTTCTTCTGGAACACCATGAAACTTCCAAAATGTTATGGACATTATCAGAATATACACATGACAAGTCAGTTTGCTGCTGCAATTTTTAATTGAGTTATTGGTCTTTTTTCTGGCAGCCTAATTGTTATGTATATTTAATTTGCATTGTTTGTTAGATTGGTTTTTTAAATTTTTTAAAAAATTTATTATATGCTGTTGTAATGTAACATTGTATGTTGGACTTAACCTTGTCCAGAATCAAGTTTATTTTCTACTTGACCTGAATTATTTTTTTTAATTCTGTAAACTAACTAAAATACTCCTATTTTATGGGTTTAATATCAGGATCATTATTAATAGAAGTAAACATGTTTATTTGGGTCTGGGTCTAGGTTATTGGATTTCTGCTACAATTTACCTGGTGTACCTGACATAGTCCAGGCTATATATAATTTTAGTAACAGACTTTCTGATTATAACTAACATTTTATTTTGTAAACATTAAGAAGTTTTTGGAAGTTTTTTACCATTAGGTAATCGGTGTTTTTTTTTAGAAAATGTTAATTGTGACCTGAGGTCAAGTAGAAGACTATATAATCTTGTTACTGGAAAGGTTATTCATTTGTGCTTTAACATCCAAGCAGAATCAGATTTTTGTTGTGTACAGTATTTGATTTGGAATTATTCAAATTATGGAAATACAAAAGTGCTCTGATAATATTCTTGGAAATAGAGACTTGAATTTATACTGAAAGTTCATATAAGGATTTCTTCTTGGATTGTATTATTGTGATCCATTAAAAGACTGTTTGCACATCAACAGTTTACAAGCCATCACAGGCACATCAACACTTTAAACATTGGACTTAATTTGGATTTAAACCAAAGTTTATTGAGAACTTTTATTATTATGACTTGTATCTGTAATTCTGTGAATATTTGGGGTTTAATTCTCAATGCCGTAAGTTCTTTTTTTTTTTTTTACAGCAATATTGGAATTTATTTGGAATATCAGTGGAATTCATTAGGAATATTTTTAACTTTGTATTCTAGGGAAATAAATTATTTGTTGAATTTTACAAGGCCTGTTGCTTTTCACTCTTTTCTGTTACTTATTTTAAGAGCATTGACTCAACACTAATCACTGTATGACACAATCTCTTTAACTCTAGTCCTGCAGTTTTGAAAGATTGCCATGAAACTTGGTAAAAGTTATAGTCATCATTTTGCTCCTGCAGTTTTTGTTAGAGTTGATGCCATTTTTGTCTTCTAATTGAATGCAGTGTATGACTGTATGACACAATCTCATTAGCACAGCTAGTCCTGCAGTTTTTGATGGTTTGCCATAAAAAAACCCATTCCTTTCAGTCAGTAGAGTACAAGTTGCATCAGGGGGCTCTTGTTTTATTTTTCGTAAGAGTTATTGGCATTTTTGACTTTTTTTCAGATTGTTGCATTTTTGGGTAGATTTCTGTGAAACACATTGCATGTAATTATCATGATAAGAAGATTTACATATTGACCAGTCATTCTACTTGCACTGTTATTAGAAGAGTTATGCCCCTCTTTCTTTGACTCTATCCTCAGCTCCTTAATCAGACATGGATAGGATGCAGAGGCAGGTGTATATTAACGTGAACAAATTGCTCACCATTTCTTTAGTTTGCAATATATAACATTAATTTATCACACTCACTTTTTTCTTAGAGAAGCATAAAGTACCCCAAACATGTCTTTTGTCAAGAGCAACAAAGTTTCAGGTATTTGGTACTATTTGTTGGAGGTTTTATTCATTGTATGTTGTTAAAGAGATTAGTTGAGAGAGCAAATAAGTAACAAACATTGGGAGTTGGGTAAAATCATAGGAACAAGTATTTCTTTTAATATATTCATAACCAGTGTTATGGTAATGAAAATTTCGCAATAATTTTTATTGTAAAGTTCAAATCTTGTTACTGAGAGTAATTATATTAATTATTAATCGGTTAATTTAATTAGTTAATAAATTAAGTTTAACTACATCTGATATATGCTGTGATGTAGTAGATGTGAAGAAAGAGATGATTCATTAGTATACAATAGATATTTTACAATCAGTTAGCCTTGTCTTACAATCAGTTAGCCATGTGTTACAATCAGTTAGCCCTCAAACATCTTGATTCATCAATAACACCTTTTATGGGTATTTTCCAGCTATTAAAAAGCAATCTGTCTAATTTAGAAAAGGCTTTACTACTGTATTTGAAGGACAACATTTTCAGTGATATGGTGATCAAGTGTGAGATTATCTTCCTTAACCATCCTTCAGATCTCGACCACAGTATGCTTCAAGTATGTTCGTGTTGATGACAACATTTCCTAATAAGGAATTAACCAATGAAAATGAGACTTTGGAAGAAGGCAAACTGTTAAACGCTGTAATTGTCCAAAAGATAAAGTAATCTGTTCACTGTGATAGAATATAGAGCACCTGTAAAGACAAAATCTTGCTGTTGAAAGCTTGTTTTTTATATTTAAATCCCAGGAAACACATTTCCAACAAGCTTTTACTGCAGTGTCTGTCTGGAAACTCTGGTCAGCTGGAGTTTGTATGCAAAATATGAAGCTTTATAATACAATAGTATAGTGGCCAATTGTGCAAAACTTTGTTACTATTTATGCCTCCAAAATAAAAAATACTTGAATTGTAGATCAGATCTGACATGTATGACTTTTTTATGCCATATATGTGCATGTTTGTGTAGACAGCTGTTTGCATATATGATGGAATTCTTTCATACAGGAAAATGTGCCTAGTTTCCTTCCATTTCTGTTTCCTTGTTAGTGTTTGCAAATGTTGCCACTTTTCTGGGATCATAACTTATTGAAATTATTTAAATGGCCATACAACTACATTTACAAAGCTTTTTCCTTGTAGACCAAAGTATTTCCCTACCCACTCGCAGTTTATAACTCACAATAGCTTGAAGAATCTAAAAATGCAATAAACTTAGTTATTGCATCCCTTAATTTATAATTTCTAACCCGATTGTTGCCAGGGTTTCCTAATGCTGTCATCTTGTTTGCATTTTTAAAAAAAATAGAGGTTATCACTGTATTCACTATTCAGCCTGTTCACTCTCTATTTTCAGTGAAGGGGAGAATTTTTGGACTACATACATAGAAAGTAAAACTACATCATTGGCATTCAATATTTACAATGTCTAGTTTTATATTTCTCAAAATAATTCAACAAAATAAAACGGGGCAGGTGGTGTAGCTAGTTTATGGACAGTGTTTTCTGCAATGATACTTCATGTCAGTTTTGTTAATTTATTAAACTCTTTAAGTTCAGTCACTGAAGTGCTCATAAACAATATACATCACACAATTTAAGTATCTGTATGATTATTAGTGAGTCCAGTGAAATTGATGTTGTGATGAACCGTTGACAAATAAAATAATACATTTGGATTTAGTCATTTTGAATAACAGGTGGTCTTAATAGAAACGAAGATAGGTGCAAGAATTGTGATGTTCGTATCAGCCAATTCATGTAAATTACTGTTATAGAAAGAGGGAGGTGGGGGACAAGTAGTGCTAGAAGTAGCCACACTTTGTGATTACCCTTGTTCAACATTTTTGTTTAGTAGAGCAATGGGCTGACTGACTGACTGTCCACATTTGGTTTCCACAGCATAACCTTACTAAGGAATGTTTGATTTCAGCCAAATTTAACATACAGATTATGTTGATGGAAATCTGATATCCAGCATTCCACATCATCATTGAGAAAAGTTACATGTCCTGATTGTCCATTCTCCTAACTTTAGTTCCCAGCACAAGTTACTCTGTTTACAGCTCAGCTAGTTCAGTCAAATGAGCAGGGCCCATGCAGTGTGCCAGTTACTAATAGATATAGCTCCATTACATTTTAGGTCATTTGGCCATTAAGGCCAGTAAGCTTTTATGGCCCAGTGTCCATCAATAATGGCTATCATAAACTTCTCAATAACCACTGCACCAATTTTGACTAAATTTTGGAATAAAGGGCTTTCACAATTTTATGCATGATGTAAATTTGACATCATTGCTAAAAGCTTTAAAAAATTTTTTTATTTAAAAGAATGTCTCAGAAACCTGTTTTCATAAAATGTGACAGAAAGCATCATGGTATGAAGACATTTTATCAGTGGTGCTGATTCACCTTAAAATATGGCCTCAGTTACTGCAAATAGAAAACCTGTTTGTTGTCTGTCAGCATATGCCTACCTGCCGTTACAAATGGCCATACTACTAAAAACAGGCAAAAACTTGATATGACGACTTCTTCAAAACCAGTTGAAAGAAGCTGATCACATTTGCCAGCATCCTGGTATGAAAACCTTTCAGATTTGTAAAAATGATACCAGTCTAAAATCAAACATAGCCACTGTTGCTAGAAACTTTTTCTCCAAAACCAATGAATAGAAATTTACCAAATTTGACAGAAAGCACTCTGACATGAAGACCTTTAAAGTTTATACAAACAATGCCACTCCACCATCAAATATTGCCACCATTACAAAAAAAGAGAGTGGCTTGAGCAACTCCAATATACCATATTTGGTAACAAAACTACATGTACACAAGATACCTGTAAGTGCAGTAAAAAATATTTTCTCATGGTATTTAACTTCTAAACCTGATAACATGGATAGTAGATCACTGAAGTTATCTAAGATGTAACCACATGCTTATTTGGTTAAATATTTATTCTGGAGGAAGAAAATTACTGACACGATATCATTCATATTTTAGATGTATCCAGAAATGGGGGTAAATGATCATAATAAAGAGGCAATAACACTATTTCACACCTGTGTTGGAGGTCAGATTGGTACCATTTTTAATTTAGCACCCAGTAGAGATCACAAGTCTCATAGTGAAAACCTCACTTAGATACAAGAGTCCATTTAGGTTAAGCAAGGATAAAAAATTTTTCAACTAGACATCATAAGAAGCCTTTAAGTGAAATATGCCAGTACAACCATCCATTTTTGAGAGTAGAAGTAACCACAATTTTTTAGATGGCTGCAAATGTGGCCATATTCGATGTCAAACATGTATTTAGTGAAACCCCATGTCAATATGATGATCCATTCAGGATGAGTAGTGACAAGAATTTCAAGCTAGCCAGTGGTGGCCATATTGGATCTTGCAAGTCATGTCCAGTGGACACCATTTTCATTTACTAGCAACAAGACATTGTAATAGGCCCTTAAGTGGAGACCCACTGTTGAATCATATATAATCATTCAGGAAAAGCTAAGATAAGATTTCCAAGATGGATACCATGGAAGCCATACTGGATGCCACATTGGGACAATTTTCTAAGTATCAACTAGACATCATAAGTAGTAGTAATGACATTTTCAACAATCTGTTCCAGTTGAGATAATTTTTTGTCTTGCTGATGTGGAGGCCATATTGGATGTTCAATAGCAGTAATAACATTTTCAATCAGGCAACTGTGGAGGTCATATTTGGGTGCCATTTTCATTTAGGGAAGATGATGACTGAATAGATGTGGAGGCATTCCTTCCCATCTGTTGGGATGGTCTGGTCACCCGTGGTCACTGAAGGTTTCGTTAATTGTAACTTACAGGAGAGAATTGTTTATGGTTGATTCATTTGTTCAGCTAATCACTTTGTCGTGTCAGTGAGAGGTTTATATACCCCTTTGTTGCTGGTGTCACAGGTGAAGGTGGTATTGCCACAAGTTAGGTCATATGACAAATATGACTGCTTTTACTAAAAATAGAAATAAAAACTTTCAATCACTTCTCAGCAACTGTTTAGATGATGCATGATTGACACAAGGCCACACCATAACCTCACTTTACCTAATGCCCAGATGAACTAAAAAGCACAGAACAGAATTTGACCAACTTTGATGTGAAATGTCTTGGCATAAGAGCATTTCCATACTAAACAAATGATAATGATGCATCATCAAATATGGATGAAAATGCAAAAATCTTGAAAAAGTTTTTGCTTTATGCAGTCAACAACATTAAAGGAAATTTTAACAGATGGCAGCCTATTGACCCAGATTTCTTGGCTTGTGTTTTTAGTTGAGTACTCTCAGACCCACTCGTGCCTCTTGTTTTATCTCTAAATAGATTACAAAACAATGGTCCCTCAAAGGGTATTTATGTAAGTAGTACCATTTTACAGCACATCAGTGAACACATGGTGACATCCAAATGCAGACAAAATATGTGAAAAATAAAGAATTGCAAAAATAAATTGGGAGACAAACCCTTATAAACATATTAAAATGAAGCACAAGATAAAATATAAAATGTAAGTATTCCTCAAATGGATTGATGCTATTCCCATTGAAATGAATTTCTAGGAATCCACTATGAGCAAGTTTTTTGTTTTATTCATCTTAACTGCAGAGTTTTGAAGTCATCTCTGTTATACTCCAGAAACTCCAACATACAAAACTTGGTAATAAAACTAGTAAACTAGACACTTGTAATTCTTTGTGATGGCCTTTGACCTTGAACCCAGTATTATGGATAGAATGTAACTGAACTTTCCTCAGATAGGGTCAAGATGTACATATGTGGTAGCTCTATACTTGGTAATTAATACCTTTAGGAACCTCTCCCCCTTCCCCAAGGTATTGAAGTGGTTTTATTCAAAGTATATAGGCACAAAATAGTTTTCATACAAATCTATCGTACTTTTTTGTGTCAGTGTGTTCACAAGCCAATACAGCTAATATTGGTGTCAAGACCTTTGACCTTAAAATCAATGTCAGGGAGCTGAATATCAACTTGATGAACTTCCAGAATGCACACCTTTAACTTGACATCAAGGTTAAATAGGTCAAGATTTCAAAACTCCTTCACAGAAGCAGGGATATATTGGTGGTCAGATCTGAACCATTTTCATTAAAAACAAATTAATATTATAAGAAATGTTTAATGAAAAACCCCATGTTATTGTCACCATTTATGCAAGAAAACTAATGATGAATTTTCAAGATTGCCATCATGGTGCCATGTTGGAGATCAGATGAGCACCGTTTTCTTTCAGAAGCATGTTGATATGACAGTCTGTTCAGAAGTGACAATATAAAGATTTTCAGGGTGGTTGTCAAGATAGCCAATTTGGAGGGCAGATCAGCAACATTTCAATACAATTACACATTACAAGAAAGAAGTGTCTTTTTATCATTTGTTTTTATAAATGTCGGTATAGCTATCTATTCATGAGAAGTAGTTGTTATGAGAAATGTCAGATTTTTAGAGATCACTTTGGCATTAGCTTTATTTTGGACTTACTATATAGAGTAATTAGTCTTTAAGAGTAAACCCCAATGTCAATATGACCATAACGTAAAGAAGAGTAGTGGCAACAAAATTCAAGATAGCCATCATGTTGGAGGTATTATGAACACTACTTTATTTAGGACTAACTAGATATCAAAGAAGTCTTTTAGAGAAATTCCCATAGTAGCTAAAAGGACATTTTGCAGATGACCACCATGGCCAAAAAATTGGATGTCTGATAAGCACTATTTACATTTAGGACAACAATATTATAAGAAGTCTTTCAGTAAAAACTCTGTCATTACAACTATTCATTTTGAGAGGCAGCAAAACAAGATATTGATGTTAGCCACATGCTGAAGGTCATATCACCATTTTTCATTTAGAACCAACAACATTTCATTAAAAGTCTTTTTGTGAAAACCCCATGCTGCAATGGTTATTCAGCTATACCACATTTTTCAAGATGGCTGCCATGATGTCCATTTTGGATGTCAGAACCATTTTATTTAAGACCAACGAGACATAACAAGACTTTCAGTGATAATCTCATGTTGCTGTGGTTTGGTTTTGTGGGTTTAATGCCATTTATCAGCAAACAATAGGCAATGCATTATGGCCAGTATATTTCTGGAGGAAGAATCCATGAAAACATCGTGAAGATACTGGCAAGCTTTCTGACATATTCAAATTGGCCATGCCAAGACTCAAACCCATGTGGGCAGATGTGAAGTCAGTGATCTGTAAATAACAGCAACTTAGACCTCTCAGCCACCAGGGGCCCCCTAGTACCAACAGGACATCACGTCTTTCAGTGAATACCCCACATTGATACAACCATCTATTCAGGTAGAGTAACAACAACAAGATGGTAGCCATGTTTGTTTCCATACTGGCAGCAATTTCATACTGAGCCAAGTAAACATCATAAGTCTTTTGGTGAAAACTCCATATTGATATGACCATCTTTTTAAGAAGAGGAGAGGCCCGGAGTGATTGAGTGGTCTAAGACACTTGCTTTGACAAATCACTCACATATCTCACCTCTGAAAGTTTGCGTCTCTGCTCAGCCTACACAGGTATGTGAGAAAGCTTGATAGTAGCTTCCTTCCTGTGGTCTTCCCTCCACCAAATATACTGGCTGCTATTATAGCCTCTCATGTGCTGAAATGATGTTAAACCCCATAACAAGCTTTTCAAGGTGGCTACTGTGACAGCCATATTGGAGGAGCAGTGACAAGATGTCCACCATGGTAGTAATATTAGATGACTGATAGGCAATATTTAGGATCAACTAGGCATCACAAAAAGACATAAAAACACCAGATGACCATCCATAGCTACAGATAAGTGGTAAAAAGTTTTGCAAGATAGCCACGATGGTGACTATATGCATTGATCCGAAATGAGTAGATAAGCCCCGCCCCCTTGGAGACTGTTACTAGGTACCCCAAGCATCCCGTTAAAATGGCTGAATCATCACAGAATACAGGCACCATGTCAGATTTTCTCTTGCGTATTCCCAATAACATTTCACTTAAATACCTTCCTATCTTGATAAACTTTCCAGTAAAGTGTTGCAGAAGGGTTTGAACTATTTTACGCAAGGATATATACACGAGATCAAAGTTTTGGAGTTTAAAAATAAGATTCGCATAGAAGCGAGATGCTGACCATCTATGAAGAAGAACCAGCCTCCGCACCGTCTGCACATCAAAATTACCGAGGAAAGTGTGAAGATGCATACTGTTCATGTAAAGCGGGGTAAGATTTAATATATTTTGTATTTTTTATGAACTATTTTTAATGTTTGAACTTGCATTTTAATACCCTGAAGTAATCGCAACTGTTATAGTATAAGTGATGCAGGTCATGTAGACGTTCGGTACCGACTATTTCAGTAATGTGGGTTATTTTTTATGATTTGATTGCACATACTTTAAATTGGCGAGTATTCACTTTATTAGGATCCTCATACATCCATATTCCTTTAGAAAGTCATAATATACACACTGTTCGAGATGTACATTCGGCATAAACAAATGTTAAATTACGTAATGGATACATTTGGATGAGAGACTGCTCCGGTGGCCTAGAGGTTAGAGCGCCCGCCTCAGACGTGGGAGGTCGTGGGTTCGAACCCCGGCTGGGTCATACCAAAGATTTACAAAAATGGTACTAACAGCTGCCTTGCTTGGTGCTCAGCATTAAGAGGTTAGTGTTAGGACTGGTCGGCCTGGTGTCAGGATAATGTGACTGGGTAGGATATCATGCTACGTGTCTGCGGCATGATGCCCCAGTGCTAGACATCACTATAAACTGCCACACTGCAGACATTGTAGTGATATGACTGAAAATTTTTTAAAGCTACATTAAAAATCTAAATCACACACAAATCACATTTGGATGAGGTCAACCTAAAGGTGTAAGCATGCTGTACTCTCACAATGAAAGCTGCAGCTGTTGAAAATAAAAATTTTATTATCCTGTTAGTTACCCTGATTTCACACGAGGTCCTTTTCTCTTGACCCAATTTAGTACCTGGCCACCTTTGTAAATGTCCACAGTGATCAATAATTTTAGTCTGGGGTCATTCATATACGACTTCATGCAATTTGTGAGGATTTTTTTAAACCCTGCCCCGTCCCCGTCACAAAAACTCAGCCCCATCTTACGACATCACAAACCTTTCACACACCCTAACCAATAAAAATTGTCAAAATTAAAATTGGTTTGAAATCCCTTTGCATTAGAAAAACATTATAACATTGCATTCTAAATTATGTCTCTGGTAGATGGCACTGGTGTTGTTTTTGTGACATCACTTTTTTTTAAATACTGCAACCCCCATCATCATACATACTTGTTCGATCACCCTCAGTGTGCGATGTCATATATGGATGGCCTCTGGAAGCTTTGTGATGACATTTAATGTGCAAAGCCTTCATTAGTCAGGATTGAATAGACTTTGCATAAACTATATTACTATTAATTTTTAGAAAAATTATTATTTAATTTCAGAGGAGTAAATTCACTTACATGACCATGCTGACATACAATATACTAGAATACTAAGCTCTCATATTGTCAGGAATCTCAGGCAGCAGCACTAAATACAACCAAAAAACACAATGTCTGACATGTTTTATTTTTATTTATGTCAGTGGGAGGATTTACTAACTGCAGTTATCAAAATTGTAACTTTGACACACGTTGTTTGTAAACCAAATTAATAATGTATAAACATTTCCTCTGGCATTTCACAGAGTGCTGTAAGCAGTATGTTTCAGATATATACACCGATAAAGTTTATTTTACTAATTAATGTGTATGATATGTGAAAAATTTATTGTTGCAGGGTCAGTAGGCATTGCTCCCATGTAGTAGGGCTAATTAAATCTCTACAGGGTTTCAAACTACATAACTTCACCACTGTTCCTGACCAGTTGAGCTACACAAGTATACCTCAGCAATGGCATGTACCAAGGGGATTGAAAATAAAACCAGTGCCACTTAACCATGTCATGGTTGCTAGACCAACAGAGAATAGGAAAAGGAAGCCAGTGGTTTGCCAGACAGATATAAACAAAAAGTATGAATTTAAAATATAAATTATTTACCAATAGAACTACTTGTTTAAAATGTTATTATAGATATAACATTGAGTTAACTATTTATTACTTCCAGATTAAAATAAACACAACAAACAATATAGCTTTAATACTTTGTTTTTATTCATCATGCTGATGCAACATACTTGAATTGATACGCAATAGGAGTATTCATGTAAATGTACAATACAATGTCATCAAATAGAACAAGTAATAAGGTGTGCATTGAGAATATGTGCCAAAATTATAGATGTCTAAAATAGGCACTGATATGAAGTAAACACAGAAACAACATTGTTTAACACGATTATTTTATTACATTTCTTTTACATTTAGAGTACCGAAAGTGGATGAAAAGGACATGTCTCATCTCTCTAGTCTGAAGGGAACACCCCTAGTGTGCAGAATTGCACCAAACATTCCTAAGGTATCAACACCTCTAGGAGACATGCAGATCGGGTCAATATTATCGTATCAGGTACTATCCAATCATAGTATATTCGGTGTTCATCCTTAACAAATACATCTTGAAAAAGTGTTAGAAGGCAACACACTGTCCATATTTTGTTGGCCTTTTGAAACAAAGATGTAGGAATGCAGTGTGATAAAAGTTTGTACGTTTTAACTTTACATATGACACGTTTTATATGTACCCTATATTTGGCAATTTTGTTCGTCAAAAGTGTCTCAGAAGCTGTCATTTGCCTACTTGACAATGCTAATGGTGGAATGTTTATTTTCAAATCGAGTTCGTTTATTTCTTTTGCAATGTTAAAACCTTTGTCTACCATTATGGCATCTCCTTCTTTAATGTAACCAATTGATTTTAGTGTTTTAAGCATATCATAAAAACCAGATTGCTCTGTGATATATTTATCTGAAATTGATCCTGTAAATATTTCTGAAACAAACATTACACAACCATCAGGATCACAACCTATCAACCCCTTTAGAGTTGTTGCCGATTTATAATTACTATATAACTGGCTCTGTAGGCAAAGTGCACTTGGAATTTGAGTTTTAATTTCAGTTCCATCCATAATAATAATGGTAGTGGGAAAATCTTTCCTATATTCAGATGGCATGTTATTTATTATAGTATCTCTATGTGGCCAAATTGAAAGCTGGCCAAATTTTAAATACAAAAGATCAAGCCATGTGTTAAACACAACACTAGCTGACTGTGCTGAGAGTCCAAACCGTGTGGCCAAATCTTTTAAACCAAAACCATGCCGAAGTCTACATATTGTTAAAAACAGTCCATCTTCCTCGCTAAGGCTTTTTGTATCCCTTCGTCCTGGTCCATATTTGACTGGACATTCTATAGGGGCTAGAAAGGCCAGTAAAGCTAAAAATCTTATGTATGTGATTCCTGTATAGTAGTTAAACAAATTTGTCAGTGTGTTTTCTTTATCCTTCACAATTGCTACACTCAATGTTTGTTTCTTGGCAATTATTTTCTTAAGATGTTAAATTTCTTTATCTTTTGATGACACTTTAAGTTGAAGCTCTTGTATCTCTGTTGAACTATTTGACCATTTGAGTCTTACATCCTGATTCTCAGCTGCAACTGCTAACATATCCATTGCTGATATCCCTGAAAAAATAAGAAAAGTATTTCTTTTCCTCATTTCAGACAAAGTACCAGAGAGAAACTACAAAAATAACTCAAGACTGTGGTAATACATCTGTGACAAGGGCTTCACCAGTCTGTTTACCAAAGGAGTTCAAACCACTCAATGAGAACACAAAGTGCATAAATCCATGTGACACTGAGGTACAGACAAGAAAGCAGGCCTTATCTGATCACTGGTTTCATGAGAGAAAAAACAGACTTACAGCATCTAATTTTGGAAAAGTAATATCAAAGAGATCTAAACCCAGTGAAAAGTTTATTAACAGTTTATTTTCAGAAAATGATGTGAAAGCCAAAACTCTTGAATATGGTAAAAGACACGAGAAAACTGCTAAAGAGAAGTATCTTGAATTGTATCCTTCTAGGCATTTCCATGAGTGTGGCTTTGTGGTTAATAATGACTTTTCATTTTTGGGTGCCTCGCCTGATGGGACACTGTGATAATGGAGTATGTGGAATTGTGGAAATTAAATACCCCTTCTCTGCTAGAAAAATGACCATTGAAAAAGCATGCAGTGATATACCAAATTTCTATTTACAGAAGGATGAGCTTGTATCATTAAAGAAAACACATACTTACTATGCACAGATTTAAGGCCAACTTACGGTTACAGGTTGTGAATTTTGTGAATTCATTGTGTACACACAGGAGGATATGCATGTGGAAAGAATTAAACCAGACATTCCATTTATGACTTCAATGTTACAAAAATTAGCTGAATTTTACAGAGATTATGCAATTCCATATCTGCAATCTTCAAAATAAGTGATTAAAATATTTACATGAGTCTTCAGTCTGTGTAGACACCCCTGACTCATAATTCATATCTGGACTGTTCAATCTGTAAGAAATAAATACTTATACACAATGATGTTAGTCAACAAGTAGTTTTCATGTGTATATATATATATATATATATATATATATATATATATATATATATAATTGTGAAGTATAAGCAATATAATTGAAACGCTTTTCAGACAATATCAGTTTATTAACTTGCTAGTTTTGCATATTTACTTTAATATTAATGTCTGAATTTATTCTGAAATTAAACTTGTTAAATTTCATATGTAAGAGATGAATAAAGATAGACATATTCTGTGAGTTACTTGGCCCTTACATAGTTGTGTTTTCTTCCAAATGCAGGCATTTGCATTTATGTTGACTGGTTTCATTTTGTTGTGAAGAAGCTCTCTTCACTGGAAGTTTTCTTGCTGACATAGTACGTGAACCATCAGCTTGAATGGGGTCTGGGTAATTCTCAGTTGGTCCATTTCCTCCAACAAAGTGCTGAAAAATATGTATATTTACAAAACAATGCATTATATGACAATCAAACAAGCAAAGTAAATCTGACATTTTATATTAATCTCAGCAAAGAAACATTTTTATCTATATTTTAATTTAGATGTAATTGTATGGACAATGTAGTCTGAAATAAAGAATTCCTTTTCTTATTCTTATTCATGACCTAGTCATAACATAAATATATGCTCCATTATACATGCACTGTTAATAACCCGATGTATTAACCTGTTGTTAATTCCTGCAGTACAAGATAAAAATATCAAGGGTGCTGGTAGGGGATAAATGTATTCTTATAATTAAAGCACAAATATTACAAGGTGACCTGGATGCCTGAGTGGTCAAAGGCTCTCACCTTTACTGGTTACTGCCATATCACCTACGTCCACATAGGTTCCAATCTCGGGTTCAGCCAATGTGTGTATGAGAAAAGCATTTTAGTAGCTTCCCTTGAGTCTGTGGCTTTTCCCGGATCTTTCATCCACCAGATAAACCTGGCCGCCATGTATAGCCTATCATGTACTGAAAAAAAATGTAGTTAACCTATGATAACAGCAACAACAACTACATAAACCAGCCTTACGAAATGTGTATTAGATCTTAACATTATTTTCTAGAATACTACTTATATTTATTTACCATAGTGAAATCTAAATTGAATTACCTTTGAGCAAACAGCCTTGTGTTGGTTTATTCGTACGATATTAAGCTGTTCGTCCTGTCGACCACACGCTTTGATCCATCGTTTCACCTTTTCCAAATCATGTTTTGGAGTCGGAAAACAGATAAAACGGCCTCCTTCCAACCTTTCCGGATATCTCTCATCTGCATTGCACGTTCCCCACGCACATCGAAGCACCATTTTGTCAATATATCGCAAAAATCACGAAAGTCTGTAATGCAGCTGTATTTTCTTCACACGTTTGTTTGTGGGTAAAACATGGTGGATGTTACTGTAGCACCAGACGCTCTTATCCGATTGGTCAATATTTGTGGATTTGATTGACAGGTCGGATCTATGCATTGGATATCAGCTCAGCACCATTTTCATTTCATACCAACAAGACACCATAAGAAGTCTTTTAGTAAAAGCCAAATGGTGATGCAGTCATCCATTCTGGAGTATCAATGACAAACTTTTCAATCTGGCAGCTTTGTTGGATGTTACATCAGCACCATTCTCATTTAAGACCAGCTGCACATTATAAGAAGTCTCATTTATGCAACCATCCAATCAGGAGTACTGACAATTTTTTCAAGATTTACACTGTGCAAGCCATATCAATTGGTTTGAAGGGATGTCTGGTACTGTTTTCATTTAGGATCAACTAGAAATTATATGAAAACCTAATGTATATACATATATGATCAATTATTGACGAGTAGTGGTGATAACAAGTTTTTGAGTCTGACTGCCGATGACCATGTTGGATTTCAGAAGCAGAACAAGATTTTCCAGCACCATTTTCATTTAGGACCAAATAGACAACACAGGTCTTAGTGTTGTTACAACCATCCACTGGGGGGAGTAGCAATACCAACATTTACAAGCTGGCTACCATGGCAATTATTCATGTTCTATTATTTAAGACCTACTAAATATTATTAGAAGTCTTTGAATGAAAACCTCATGTTAATATGACCATCCATTCAGGAGCATTATTTATATTTTCAGACTGCTCCCATGGCCTAGTGGTTGGAGTGTCCGCCTCAGATGCGGGAGGTCGTGGGTTGAATCCCCGGCCAAGTCGTACCAAAGACTTACAAAAATGATACTAACAGCTGCCTTGCTTGGCGCTCAGCATTAAGAGGTTAGTGTTAGGACTGGTCGGCCTGGTGTCAGGATAATGTGACTAGGTGGGACATCATGCTACATGTCTGCGGCATGATATTCCAGTGCTGGACATCACTATAAACTGCCACACTGTAGACATCGTAGCGATGTGACTGAAAATTGTTAAAGCTACATTAAAAATCCAAATCACACACACACACACACACACACACACACACACACACACACATATTTATATTTTCAAGTTGGCCACCATGGCAGCCACACTGGTTGTTGTAGGGATGTCGGACAGGCACCCTTTTAATTTAAGATCAATAAGACATTATACAAAGTCATTTAGCAAAAACCCCATGTATGTATGATCATGTGTTAATGAGTAGTAGTGGTAGAAAGCTTTTCCAGATGGAAACCATTATGACCATTTTGGATATCAGGTCAGAATGTATGACCAACTAGGCACAATAAAGTCTTTTAGTAAAATCCCCATGTTATCACCATCCATTCAGAAGTAGCAGAAGGCTTTCCACTTAGCAGCCATGTTGAAGACTGCAATGAAAACCATATGTCAGTATGGCCATCCATTCATTGGGAGGAGTATTGATAATATTTTTCAAGATGGCTAGACATTGGATGCCCAGCAGGCACCACATTTATTTAGGATCATCTAGACATCCAAGTTTCAGTGGGTCAACATGTCCATCCATTCAGGAGGACTAGTCATAACCCGTGTCAACATGTCCATCCATTCAGAGTATTTGTGATAACACATATCAATATGTCATCCATTCAGGAGGATTAGTCATAACCCATGTCAACATGTCCATCCATTCAGGAGGATTAGTCATAACCCATATCAATATGTCCATCCATTCAGGAGGATTAGTCATAACCCATGTCAATATGTCCATCCATTCGGAGTATTTGTGATAAACGAATGTCAATATGTCCATCCATTCAGAGTATATGTGATAACCCATATCAATATGTCCATTCATTCAGGGTAGTAGTGGTAAGACTTGTTAGGTGGCTGGCATGGGGGCCATAATATCTGCCCGAGGGGCACTGTTTTTATATAGGACCAACTAGATCTTGGGATGAATGTGTCTGTAACATTTCATGACAATCCTCACAGTAGTTCAGGAGAAGCAATAAGAAACTTGTACTAGCTGAGAATAAGAGAATCAGCAAATTCGTTTGGAAAGGATGGAGAGGCATACTGATCTTGCCAGCTCCATCTTGAATGCCATTTGCCATCCTAACCAGAAAAAGCTTGAAGGAAAATTCCAAATATTGTTGATTCCAAACAATCTCCACTGCCTGATTCTCAACAAGCATCCAGACCTCTTGCTACAAAAGTATGTCCTCTACCAAATACAAATGTACTTACATCAAGAATGGAGAGGACAAAAGGGGAGGGGGCTGGAAGGATGAGAATCGAAGCCCCTCTGACACAATAGTCTCTCCCACTCACTTGGCACAAAGAGATCGATCCAATGGTGATTGAAAATACAAAACAAACGCAAGAGTTGGGTGGTTGTGGACACAAGTTGATGAGCTGAAGCATGGGGTAGAGAAACTTTGTTTCCTACTTCCTTGATACAACTCCCTCCAAAACTGATTAGCAGATTGTCTTCATGTATAGGATTAGGATTGTTGCTTGCTTTGGGTTGTGCAATGAATGATCCATTATCTCTTTGTATCTGGTCATCACATCATTGGGGGTGAATTAGAGATGATATATAAGGTGATGGTTGTTGTGCAGAGATGTAGGTGCAGTTCTTGGGCTGCATGCCACTGCAATTCATCTATCTTGCCACCGAACAGCAGGGGCAATCCAAAGGGAGGTTCACAGGGTCAGGGTGGGATGTGTATTGCTGGCCTTGTCTGTAAGCCTGAAAAAATTGCCACAGATGCCAAATCTGACAAAGAAGATGTGGCCATTATATTGCAAACAAGCTTTAAAGTGGTGGGCAGAATGTTTTTATCCAACATACAGAAGCAGGCAAAGTCAGATTAACCGCAGCATAGTTCTTGTCTAACAGAGAGAGATCTGTGAAGAAGGCATCAGAATGGGTCTTTTACCAGTGAGATTGCAAAGAACACTGGAAGTTGGCTCAGAAAAAAATTCTTTGGAATTGACTAGGTTACTGGTCTTGGCAGACTCTCAGCCATTTCCTAGATTTTTCCCCAACTGCAGGGAAGATGGAAAGCAGAGCAGGCTTCCTCTTCATCAAAAAAGCCAAGACTTTGACCCTGCATGCCAGTGTATAAGGGGGGCAGTGGCAGAAATTCTGAGTTCAGGAACACCCCATAAATTTTATTGCAACTGTAAAACTACTCAGACCACTCTATGGTGGGATCTGAGCATGAACTATCCTCGGGTTTATCCCCATGCAGTGCAGGCTGCCCTGGTCAGGATCAAGATCAATATCTCTACAATACATTCCCTGAGACATAGAAGAGGCATCACTGTTGTCTCTAACTCTAAGCCATGAATAAATGGCTAGCTGTATCCACAGGATGTAGTTGTCAAATCAGTATGGATGGCTTGTTGAAATAAAAAACAGCCAGTTCAGGTTTTGGGTATATGGACAGCAGTGTAGACAGCTGTACTGCAGGAGTAATTGTAATTGTAGGAAAGATGGAGCTGTCAATAAGATCCCCAGTAATATTAATGTTTCACAGCTCAACTTGATGAAGCATTGGACGACATGTAATGAAAGTCATATGGTCAGTGAATGGTAAAGATCAAGAGCCAGGCTGAGGCAGCATGGTTGGCAGCCAATACAGCATCAAAGCTGAGGTGTGGCTAGACAGTATGGATAGAGAGCCGGACAGCTGAATGGTATGGTTGGCAGCTGAGATAGCATCAAAACTGAGGTGTGTTTGGATGGAAAGGAACGAAAGCCAGATGGCAAAACAGTATGATCAGCACCCAAGATGGCATCAAAACAGATATGCGACTAGATGGGTGTGTGTACATTGTTACAGGTTGTACACCCCACCCCCCGCCAGCTCTCGATTCATTGATGGATACTCTTAAATTTCTTGGTAATGAGCCCCTGTGGTTGCTGCCATCACTGTGTCTCATCTTTGTAATATTCAACTTCTAATGACAGGGGCTCATATCATTGCTTACAATTTAACTGTCAGTCATACATGTTATAATAATATAACAGAGGACACTTCTGTCCCTTCTCACACGTCCCATTTCTGAATCCTCACTGATATTTCGAGCTACATTTCGTGTAGCGTAATAAATTTCATACCTATGTTTAGCTCAGGCATTTGGCTTTGTATGCCTGTCCAAAGTTAGGCTTATTATCACATCTTTAAGGAATGCCAGACCATTTTCCCACACTATCCTTCTACATGGCCATGATTGGGATTGCTTAATATGCAAGTGCAACTTACTGAATATTATACCGTCCTCTCATTGGCCAAAGGGAAATGATGTACTGCATCTATTTATAACATATTTTCAATTGACCAATGAGAAGGCAGTATTCCATTCAGTGCATTGCACTTGCACAGTACATCAGCGAGATCATGGCCATGTTGAGCAGTAGTGTGGGAGAACCTTGATGTAATATAATGCAAAGTTTGTTTTACTAAATTTCTTTTAGAAATGAACTTTCCTGTTTAAGTTGCTAGTGTTGCTGGCAATTTATTTTGCACCCTTTTTCCAGACAGTAAAATTGCATAGGATAACTCGTGTGATAGAACGAAAACAGTAAAAATATATCACGCTGAATTCAATTCACCAGCGAAGGATTGTGCAATGGAATCTCTAATCATTGATGGATACTCTTAATTTTCTTAGTAACAAGCCCCTGTGGCTGCAGCTGCTTTGTGTTATCCAATATGGTGGTTAAGACTGGCATGGTAGCCTTGATTTCAAATAAACCAATCATATTTTAGAACTCTATATCCTTATATGCACATGATATATTTACTCTATGAATGGAACTGGGTGCCTGTTCTAAAGAGAAAATTAAAATTTCTAATGAAATTTTTGTAAATAAAAAAAATACAGGACAAATATGGGAAGAACGGGACACGTCGCAGCTATGGAAGTGGGTGAAACTACCCCAAAGTATCAAACTTCTCGACTTTAACAGGAAAATGGAAAGATGGAGAGAAATTGGTCAGAACTAATCAACTCTGTCTTTGCTTTTTGTAGCAGACATCACATCTGTAACTCCAGAGATGGTGTAAATGATAGAGAAAGTGCAGCTCCCTCCATTTCCACAGATATAATGGCATCCCCCACCAGACTGATCAAAGACTGAGTATGAAGTGAATGTTCAGAACATCAGTACTCTTGGTCCTTTGATTTTCCATGTCACTCTGTTTCTTGCATTTTCCTTAGAACTGTCAATCATGTTTTCTCTGACCCACTGTTGCAAAGCCAACATTTTACACTTTCCCGCTGGCTTGTGCTCTTGTATTTAGCTCACATAGTCGTAATAGTTAATTCTGAAATGACAACGAATGAAGAAAAAAAAATGCATAGTTAGCTGCATTAGAAGTGCCAGTGACATCCCTATACCAGCAGCTGATAAAGTGTTTGCAAAAGTGAACTTAAACACGTTCTAATAGAATGGTACCGTGTAGAGCCATGTGGTCAGAGAATCCAGAAACTAAGTCTGCATTGATAAAAAAAATTCACATAATTATGGTACAAATTCAGAAAATAATGTTTACAACCTGTACACTTGAAAATAAAATCCTCAGTGGATGGGATTTCTGAATGCGAAGTAAATGTTGTCAATTCACTAACGACAGCTTCGAACTAGCATCACCTGTAGGCAGCAAAAAAGAGGGGGGGTAATGGTCCAAGAGTTATTGCCCTTTGTCTATACAATAGAGACAGAAAAGACAAATTTGTGTCCTTGGGAGGGCTGGATTCAGGGTTTTTATTTCTGTGATTGTGGAATGTATTCGAGGGAGAAATTATGTAAAAGATGAACCTTTTTCAGAATGCAGGTGACTGTACAGTATTTAACTTTTAAATAAAACATTACATCGTATATTGCCTTATATTCATGTACTAGTATGTGAAATATAGTCAGGAACATTGTTGTCTTGCTTATAGTAAATGTTGCCCTGTAGTAACCATTTCACCTCTTTGTCCTATAATCAATTTAGCTCAAGGTATCAAATTAAAAATATATGCAGTCTGGTTACCACCCACTTTCAAGTGCAGTGGATAGAGATGATGTCAAAATTTTTGGACATTTCTACCAGGTATCTGTCAGTTCTAACAATTGGTTAGAATGAATCTAGGACAATTGGTTTCACATTCAAGAATCCAGTCTGTTTTCTTGGAACTGTTGCAAGTAAAATTAATGCAAAAATTACCATATTTACACATGTGGTCAATTTTTTATTAGATTTTTTTTCAGTGTTATTAAATAACACAGATTTCCCTTGTATAGAAATATTTCAGTGAAAAATTTCATTCTGTATAGCCATCCATTTCATTGATTTTTCCTAACATGGTATAAGAAGTGCATGCTACTGTAACCAAGTTTTTGCGATGCCTTTGCTGTGACAAAATTATGTCTTGGAGTTTCCTGCTAATAAAAAAAAAAAAGAGTCCAGGTAAACAAACATGAACAGCAGCCCTGACTTAACAGCTAATACTTGCTCCAGGACCACAAACTTACGGCAAAAGTTAAGACGGACATTTATATTTTGCTTTTTTTAAATTTGAATTGCAGTATTTTAATTTTATTTTGTTGAATATTTTCTTAATCAGTACTTAATGTTGCTGTCGATGAAAGGTATTGACCTAGTTAATGTCATCAGGATCTCAAAATAAGCATGTTTAAATCTCAAGAAAAATGGCACAAGAACCATGGACAGGCAGGAAGTTAGGACAGTCTAGCTTTAAATATCAGTGTTGATTTTTACATAGGTTGCACAAGAAAGGAGAGAAGTGTCCTCCCTTGTATTATTATATAGTACATGTATGACAAGTAAATTGTAAGCAGCCATACAAACCCGTGATGATAAATAAATGAGCAAACGACGCAAGCCTCAAACTGTAATTGCTGTTTTGTGTCTTGATCTGAATACTTGGAATACTTTTTTTTAAAAAGGTTTCCCAGTTGTTCATTTTATTACCTGGGTACCCATTGGCATCTTTAGCAGTGGACAGAGTTAAGTACTAGATAACCAATAACAATTTAACCTCTGTGTCATGTTTTGAGATGTTGGGTACATGTGAAATTAATACAAAAAATTATCCTTGGGCTGAAGAAAGAAACACAAAATAGAACACTTGACTCAATATTTAATTTAATGGCTACAGTATAATTAAAGTGAATAAGACATTAAATTGAATATATGAAAATGAATATATGAAAACATTTGTTATGAAGTGCAATATAAAAATCTATTCATAAAAAAGTAATCCACAACCTACTGTACTCATTTATATGATATTATAAGCATACAGGAAATATTACTATTAAATCTGGAAAATAAATTGATACCAAGAATGTTTTAAATATACAAAAGGTTACAATACATCATTTGTGCTGGTATTAGCAAATTTATGGAAAAAAAGAATTTCAGACTTGATTTTATTTCTGTACAACATAATAGTCTAAGATCTGACTTTATAATGCATACAACTCTTTAAATGTTTGCTTTCAAAGCTACTACAGTACCCAATAAATGGACAACAATATTAAATGTCTAGAAGTAAATATGCCCCTTAGTTATCCTGAAAGATGTATTTTTAATGCTATAAAATTCCTACTGCAAAGATCTCTGTATGAAATGACAATGTGATAAGAGCCTGTTGTTGAAACATGGGGGTAGAAAATGTCACAATGACTTTACACCTAACACACACATCAAGTAATATACAACTGACATGATTTAAATTTATGACTATGTATAGCATAAAAGAGTGAAAGTTTTGTTACCATAAATTGAGATGACAAGTTTAAATTATAAATATGGGTTATCATGTTTGGTCAAATTACATTATGACCTCTGAACTTGATTGTAAGAACGTTTTTATGATGCTGGAATTTTTCATATAGTGACCAAATTCTGATGCAAACTGTAGCAATGCATTTGAACTTGCCACTACTAGTCTGTATTGTTGTAATTATGTAAATTCATATATATAAAAAAAGGTAATTCTTATAAAAGTCTTGGGAATGTCTACTTGATGAGTCCTATAATAAAGTATTACATTTCTTATGTTCCCAAAGGAGTAACTATGCAGGTAATTATGTTAATGAGAAGTAGTAATAGCTGTTTTGACTGATGTGAAAATTATTTTTGGAAATCCCACATGCCAACTCTGTAAATAGTCGTGTCCAACTGATTCTTCCATTATGTTGGAGAAAACATCATGGTGTCTGGCGTCTGCGAGATGACCTCTGTTTGTCAAATCTTGCCTCCATCTCTTCCAACACCCGAGGTGTGTACCTCACAACTAGCCGCACCGTCCCTGTACAAATGAAAACAAAAACTTGAGAAATTGCACACTTCAGAACCCATACCTCACAAACAGCCTCACCACCAATATTACAAGTTTACAAGTTCATACTTCACTGGGTAATATAAAATAATACTAAACTAAATGGAAATTGTACTGTCTCAATTTCCCTGCACAAAAACTTTTCATTTTTATATAATACCTTACAAAATTTAATTTCAGAGGCTTCACACCTATTTTAATTCTTTTTTTTATTACTCTGAATAAACAAATTAAAGTACACTTCACTGTATCCTAAGAATAAAATGTAAAATAACCACTGAAACTTGCCCATAACTATATATCACGCTTTTTTTTTTTTTATCTGGGTACCTGTATTTGACAGTATAAACTGCATTGCACTTATACTTTAACAAACACACACACACATATACAGAGAGAGGATTCTACTATTCCATTCTTTAGACAATCATGAAAGACAATGACAAGTTGAACTCATTTTCATATAATTTGCTTACCTTGAGCCAATTTCAATAGCTCTACTGCCCGCTCATGGTGCTCTCCTTCTACATTCTGTGAAACAAAGAAAGAAAAAAGAAAAGAAAAATAAAATGGATGAGCTTGGGAATTTACTGACAAGATCCTAAATATTTATGTGTTTTTAAAATATGTAACCTGTTTTGTCTTTCATTCATTACAAATCATTAACGGCGCTAACTTTCTGTGAGATGTATCTGCCTTTATCTATAATCACATCATGATGGTTTGACTTGTCTGAAATGCTACACCATATATGATAATTACTGACATTTAGTACAAAGACTGATTTAATGCAGCGCAAATTTATATCCTAACCTGAAGGGTGTAAAGTCATTAAAAAAGATTAGTCCCAGTCAGAGAAGCAAAATTTTAAGTAAATTACGTTTCTCTGATAATACTTACCTGACCATACTACCTTTGGATAACTCTCTGCTATCTCTGAATCCAGCCCTTCTAGAATAATGTAAAACATACTGTTGTCCATATCTTATATACATGTATAGGCAAAGAAGGCAATTCTTACAGGTAATTTGTAAAGGTGAGCACCCTGGACCACTTGACCACCTGGGGCTCCTTCCATACCTACATGGACACAAAGTTAAGAAGGGACAAGATTGGATCTCTCTATATTGATTATCCACCACATAATGAAGGAAGGTAGTCCAAAACCAAACTGACAATGTTTTTTTAAATGTATTGTTCAGGAACACTATCTCTGCCATGGATGTCCTGAACACTTAGTGAAGATCCAATGGCTTGGATTGGGGCCAAATGGAAGGGTGTGGATATGGTATACAACCCACAAGTTTGTTGTTGTTGTTGTTGTAGGGCTTAACGCCATTTTTCAGCACACGATAGGCTATACATGGCGGCCAGTTTGTAAAGCTATGATATACTGTATGAATTAGTACATAAACATAAGCATCAGACATCTGAAGATTGATCCTGTACTCTGTGCATTGCACTGAAAGACAAATGTACTTGCCATCTCCTTTTGAAAAGGGGCATAAAAAACTGATTATAATTAACACGTCCAGGAGAAAAACTGGCACTGTTGAGAACTGCCTATAAATTCGCTTCTCTTGTTCCTTCTCTTGTATGTTCTACAACATAGCTGTGCAGTGATATGATCATGGGCTGAAAGCTAAAGCGGCAACTCTTGTGTCTCTTGCTTTCTCACCTTCCAAATCAGAAACTGTAACAGTAGTGGAGAACTGAAATGGAGAGTTCACATTGAAACCCATCTATGATGATTACCAGCATTTTCAGCTATATGAAAAAGCATCAGATGCAAAGTCAAACAGGCAGGAAGTTGACACAACAATCCTAACTTTGACATAGTATTAAAGAATTGTCTTTGGACAAAGCACATCTGGATAAAATATCTCAGTATGTGACTTTTCACCAGTAGTTTGAGAAAGTTGCAGGGAACTGACTTGGCATAAAGCTTGTGCATTACCAAGATCATTATTGCTCCAAGAGACACACAGTACTGTTTGACAAGATTCTGAATGATGAACTGTTTTAATCAACAGATACATCCACATAGGCACTAATCTTGTAGGTAGAATTGACTGAAGGTGGTGGAGAGCATTCCTACATAGAATTCTATAGATTTCCTCTGACACTGCCTTGAACTAAATTCTGTCCATTCCACTGTCAGATCAGCATGTTATTGCATTTCTGTTTCATCCCCTTCTAAATGTGGGGATTGTTTTCATCCTGTACATCTTGAGTCCAGGGATACAGCCCTCCATATTATCATCAGTGTGCAGCATCATTTTGCCTATTGGAAATGCCATCAGTAATGACCACATTGTAGCATGCCTAACCAGCACAGCTGGTTTAGCTCAGTCAGATGGCTCCATAAGTAATGCCGATTCACTATGAATTTCATAGCAATTAGCAATAGTGGGTCCGATCGATTGGTCTGCTGGCTTGCAAGCTGTATCGTCAGTTTGGCTTGAGACGTCACTGCTGTCAAAAGATGTGGAAGACCAGCTAGCCCACCAATCGGAGATAACAGACTACTGACCACTTAATTATACATAACTCATTTGTACAGACAGACTGGCTGGATGGCAGCTGGAACAGCATAAAAAAGATGATATATTCTTTGTGGTCTGGCCAGCTGGTGTGATTTAGTCAGTGTGACTGGCTGGCGCATATTGGTCAAACTGCAAAGCTTCAAGCTTGGCTTATTTCTTAATATTTTCATGCACGTATGGGGTAAATGATTATTGTACACTCATGTCTCACAGATGGGGGTGGTATCTAATTGCAAGTGCTCACACCTCATGGGCATGGTCCTATTTGTGAGTCCACACACCTCTTTGGTGGGGTCCTAGGCTTATCCCCAGTGGGACTGCAATATATCAATGTCATTCATACTTGTCAACATGTCAATGACAAAATCTTTGAGTTATTCTGATCATATGCAATTCCAGTGACTGACTGGAATCACAGAATTTTCTACTGTATTCATTGATACAGTATGTTCTGATGCTGTTCTGCATTTTCATGAGCAGTGGAGAGATCTTGACATCACCCCTGAGACTAATCAACAATTCCACTGTATTTACAGATACAGTATGTTGTTGCATTATTTGTGCATTGTCACGAGAGGTGGAGGGGGCATGTTCTCATCTCTCACGAGTCTAATCCAAAGATTCAAACATGAAGTATATGTCTAAAAATTCTTGCTCCAATGTATTATAAAGCCTACTCATTTTTTACAATCCTTGGGCTGCTTCTTCAAAATGATGGATCAAGTATTTCTAACCAATGTCTCTGTAATGAAAAATAAAAACAAACAAGCGCATACAACACACACACACGCACACACACATATATATACATATATACATACACACACACTGTGTTATCTTATCAAAACAACTCAGTGGTGTAACAATTGATAATTACAGCACCAAAACATTTCACTGATGGAACTGTTTTTTACCGATCAAAATCACATGTGACAACAAGAAAAGGTATGATAATTGCAAAAATATAAACCAATTCACTAGAATTCACAAAACTGTTGCATGCAACAAATAAAACAATATTATGACTTGGATGGTTGAGTTTAAATACAGAAGAAATCAAATTCCTGGATGTACATTTTTACAGCATAAAGTGAAAGTGAAAACTGGTTATATCTAGGTATAACTTGCCTAGCAGGTAAGAAGGGGTCTTAACTTGTAAGAGTTGCTTCATTTTTTCTGTACAATTAATATATATACCATGGTTCCCACTCTTTTCTAAATATAAATTTCCAGGTGTTTTCCAGGTTTTTTCCAGATGAAATAAAATTTTTCAAGGTTCACATATGACCATTACTGAATGGAATTAAAGAACATTTTGGATTATAAAACATGCATTTTCCAAATCTAAAGATGTTTCTCTTTCAAGACTCTCCAAAACATATATTGCAAAAAAGATGATCATGTACAAAACCACAAAATGAGTCACATAAAACAACTCTATATTCCTATAAATTGGCATTTAAAGCCATTTCAATGTACAGAATAAAAATTCAAACTTTACTTTGCTGACCTGTTGCTTCGTAGAAAGAACAAAATGAGCATAAATTAGTTTTGTTTCCTTTCAAACATTTAATTATAAAGAATTTTATAGCAATATATGTGCATGTTATACAAAGTAAACATTTCCTATCACAGTATGAAAAAAACCCAATAAATGCGAAGTATTAGAATCTTATCTTGTAACGAAAAGATTTTAACCCTGAATTTGTGTGCCAATAAAATGTCAAACAAAATTTTTCAACAAACCTAGACTCCTTAAGACGATTTGGCTAAAAATTCCATCATTTAAAAACATTTACAAAAGGGTTGATTTAAATTTGGACAAAAGACCTTCAAAATTATATACTGTTGTATAAACAAGGACTGAATTTTCTGTAAAATCAACTTGTCTTCTTGTAGTTAGATAAACCAGTCCCCAAACCTTTACTGATACGGGGGCTCTTATTGTTTCTTAATATATAATAAAAGGGACGACAATTTCCCATTTCTCCTGCGTTCTATTTAAGATCTGAAACCAATGCTTCAACCTACATGTCACTGTGTAATAGTTTCGCACCAAAGTTCAGCTCAGAGATTCGAAATTTTTCTAATCCAGGTTTCCTCCGAATATTCCAACCCCATTTTTCACATTTGGACATTTAGGATGGAGTGTGGGGTCGGAGCAATTACATATCAAAACTTTGGAATTTGCCGCCACCGTAAGATAGCTTACCAGCAGGCCTAGCAAATTTAAACTATGTTATATCGACTTAACCTGCATGAAATCTATAGGAAAATTATTTATTTTCTCAAAAATGGCAAGTATTATAATTGTTATGTCTTTGATCCGCTACCAGACTAGACGAAACTTGGCATAGATGAAACCTGACCCAGTACTCGCCATTTGCATTACTAGTCACATGACTTCACAAATCTCAAACAACGACATCGGAAGTCCAATAGTCACGTGAAATCAACAGCAGACTCCTTTTTAATGTTGTACAAATTTCAATTATATTAAATGAAAGTCTGATACCTTTTGTAAAAACCAGAAAGAACATATAAGTCTCAACATATTTATTTTGAGAACAACGACAAGAAACTTGGCCAGTCTGATTCATCAAGCAGAGTAGTCTGGTTCTCTGCTTCCTATGCTCCCTGCATTAGAGAGCTCATGTCAACGTGGTAGTCACGTGATACAAAAAACTCCGGAAGTTGGACTCGGACTAAATATAGAGAATTTTGCGCTCTTTCGTTTTTCGTACTTTTCTTACAACCAGTATACAACTTTCATTTAATACTTTTTTTTTTTACAATATTTGAAAATGGCAGTTGTGAGATTTTGTGTGCTTGGGTGACTAGCAATCAAAATCTCTAATATCAGCTCAAATTTCATCAACACCCTAGTTTTATCGTCTTTCAACGGATTCAAGACATAACGATTTCAATACTCGCAATTTCTGAGAAAATAAATAATTTCATATCGATTTCATGCAGGTATAACTCAATTTAACAACGTTAAGTTTCCTAGCCCATCCACTAAGCGACTATGCTTTGCTGCCACCATGTTGGCCTCTTGTGATGCTAGACTGGTTTTCATAACTTCCACATAAAAAAAAGATACGGATATCCAGCTGCCTGTGCAAAAAAGTCTACTAGATGAATCTAATCCACTGAGTGTTTGGATTGTCTCAACAAATATATTTATGGCAAGCACCCAAATTCTCCATACTGCAGTCTCCTAATATTCTGATTAGAACTCGATAAATTTAACTCACGATCAGTTCAGTTACGACTCAATTACGTAATTGTTTCAGGCATCAAGTTGTGGAGGAAAATTCCCTAGTTTTTCCCGACTTTTGTCAATATTTGCAAAATTCAAGGACTTTTCACGGTTGGGAAAAAAATTATCATTTTTCCTGACTCTTCCTGATTTCTCCGGAGCGTGGGAACCCTGATATACAGAAAGATATTTGTCCTCTTCATTTAGGGACTGGGTTTGGAAGTAGCAGAGAAATTTATCTTCATGTAATGTGATCAGGTAATGCATCAGAATATAACAAAATATATATCAGTTTATCCCTGTTTCTGGTTTCATGCTAAAAAGAAACTTTGCTGGTTAGTAGGAATATTTTTGGTGCATATTTGGAGCTAACCAAAATTATCAAACAGTGCATAAAAGTAGTCGTAATCAAATCATGCTTTCTAGTTTCTGTTCAGCAGGCACTTTAAAATATTCAGAGAATCATAAGCATCCTCATGAGCATGATGTCTATTACTGTTACTTATGAACAAAATGAAATCTGGACTTGTCACAACATCCAGAAAATACAGAATTCTTTTATGAATGGAAAAACTAATTATGGTCAGCAAGCAGGAAAGCGAAAAAAAAAAGGGTATATTTGTCATGGCCTAAACATTAACACTGCTCTATTTCATATGTTTAATTTTAGCTAGAAAATGCCAGTACTGACAGAACATGTTCTTTGATCTGCAAAATAATTTTATAAGAGCCTTTAAATAACACTGAACATCAAAAGCATGTAATTTATTACTTTTGCAAGCCCCTCCAACACTCTTGTACAAGAGAGGCATTCTATTTCATATTTATTGCCTAAATATACATAACTTTCATCTCAATAGAACATACAACCTGATTTTGTTTCATCTTAAGTATAGCCAGAATCGACCAGCCAAATCATTTAACTTACAACTCCATTAACAGAAATCAGTTGATCTCCTCTCTTCAGACCACCATGCCTGTCTGCCACACCCCCTGGGATGATGCGGGATATATAGATTGGGGAGTTCTGCTCTTTCCCTCCCATTACATTAAACCCTAGGCCTTCCTCAGTTTTGGGCAGCTCCACCACCCTAGGATGTGCATGGCCTTCACTGGCTGCAAATGCAGCCACTGTGGCCTTGGAAAAGGAGAATAACAAGGACTTAATACTATATTCCTCTAATGTAATATACAATCACAGAGTATACAATACTGTACTACATAACATGTACTTAAGAATACAACACACAATATTGCAATATGCCATAATAGCATCTATAATACTGTATTAGATAACTGTATTAGACTTGTGTAACTTATATAACTGTATTAGACTTGCAAATACTATATGCCATACTGCAAGATACAGTTAGTCTCAACAATACTATACTAGACAACATCGGTTTGCGAATTCTATATACCATACTTCAACATAGAATCAGTCTACAATACTGTAGATACTAAACAATATCCTTTCTAAATTTATTTCTATATATTCTTATTGCCAGGAAGTACAATTTTAAAAAACTGCAGAAAAGTACATACATTTTAATAACTCGGCAAAGATTTGAACTTGTATTTGGCTGACGGACAGATTTTTACTGCTTTGTAAATATGTGTGAATCTGGACAATCCACTCACTGTGCAAGATGGAAATGCTGCCAAGTGATGTTGGGAAAATTGAAAAAGGCTCTACTGAGGTTCCATTTAAATTTACCTGGAGAGTATTCAAACCTTTTTCTTTCTGTATGACTTTAAAGCTTAAACAATTATATCTATAATACCCTGATTCCAAAGCATACAATGCATGGGACTGTATCTATATGCAAATAGCTCAATTTTAATCTCCATTTCTCTCATAAACATTCTCCAATATATTATAACTGCATTTTGCAGAGTTATCACCTCTAGCTTTTCTGAGTTTGTGATTAAAAACTTTGACTGCATAATCTGAATTTTGTCAAGTCACTCAGTTCAGTTGGGGCATTTTATTCAGAGTATCCAATGTACTAAATTCAGTAATTTTAAATTAAGTCACATGAATTCTGTAGGACACTTTTTTCTGTCGTATAAAACATGTGGTACATATAGGACTGGAGATGTAACAAAATGGCAAAGAATGCAAATAAATGTTTCCAATAAGCAAAGTACAGGAATTTATTTATTATACAAAACTCCACAAAAGACATTGCTGTGAATCAGGTGGTACAGTTGAGTGCTTACTTATCCCACTACACATCTGACTGGATCCCAAGGGTTCTATGATTCTGTACAGAACTCGAAATTAAGTGCACTTTGGTATATATTTGTAAATGTATATTTTTATAAATTGCCCTGCCCACATGCATACGATGTACAACCAGTCTTAAGTGTCATTTGGTTCAGTCTTCTGTTTTGTTGTTAATATTAATCATGATGTCATGCAATGAATATTTTTTAGGTAAACATACAGTTTGGCTCTGTCCACTATTAAACTACCATCATCTTATCTTTCATTTGGGAGAAACAATTTTGAGTTGTACGAATATTCCACCTTCAGTCTTTAAACAAAGTCTAATAATTACTTTACTCAACTGCTATTTGGAATTTGAACAAAGGGTGATAACAAAATCTACATAAATGCTGTAACCATAAAGGCACCTGACACCAGTACATTTTTATAACACTCCATTTGCATCTGAAACATATGACTGTATATATCTTGAAAGGGATTTTATTCAACATCCATGTAAATCATGGGTCTCCTCCTTGTAACTTTCAAGAAATGGAAAACAAAGATTTCAGATAAAATTAAAAAAAACTGTTTAAAATGCAAATCAGAGCTGCTGTAATTGCCCACGAAGTGATACATATATCTCAGCATATACTAAGCTAACACAGGTGAATTATAAACCTAGAAAAAGGACTACAGGCCAACTGCAAAATCAGTATGCAATATATATATATATATACATATATACATATATACACAAAACTGCATTACTACTTGCCAAATTAAATGCCTAAATACCAGCATGAAGTGAAAAATATATTTAATTTATATACCCAAAATTATTGAAATACATTTGGCTGTTTTCTTTACCCCTCCCCTGCCTCTATATATGCATGCATTGAATTTCACCCGTTCTTGCTATATCACAATTTGGTACATAACAGGCAGTTATGGACCCAAACTACCGTGTTATAATGAGGGAGACTGGCACTTCTGTTTGTAAAAGTATAAATGGCACATAAGATATTTTATGATATGATTTCGATCAGCTTACTGACACACAGAAAATGTACTAACTGTGCCAGTCTTTATGTATAAAATATATACCACAATACACTCTTTTGTGTTAATATTATTATTCTAAATTCAGATTCGATACAATATGTGAAATTTGTAAGCTTGTTTTAAGTTTTATATTTTTGATAATTCACATTTAAAGTTTTAAGCTGATAATACATTAGCCCATACTGGCCTTATGATTACCTTCGCTGTAGCATTGGCTCTAACTTCAGGGTTACCAGAAATGTCCACCGTTTCAAAGACACTCTCATAAACCTCCCGCACAGCATTTAGGAAATCACTTTGCAAAATACGTTGAAGGGCTGCAAGTTTCTGTGGTGGAACCTGACCACCTGTGATAGAAAAGAAACTAAGTGCAATGTCTGGTAGAGCGAAGCTCATTTCTCCAGCCAGATAAAAAAGAATCTAAAAATAAAAAACAGCAGAACATGATACACCCATCTCTGATCTTTCCCCTCTTGATGACCTTGACCTTTGAACAAGAAACAAGACTTATTGAAAAATAAGGTGTAAATTGGGCAATGTTTCATACAAAATATCTGCACGGGTTAAACTGTGACAGTTTGCACAAAGCAACATGCGACTGACTTGCATTATACCTTTTTCTGACCTTGATGCATGGGGTATGACCTGAAGCAGGTGGCATTGCTATATCATATGACATACCATATATATATATATATATATATATATATATATACAGTTCTAGTAAACTTAAAGTGTCTTGCGTGGTTCAAAAGTTATATTACTCTGGAAATGGCACAAGTTGCATAAATACATTTTCCCTATCTGTGGCCTTGACCTTCAGCCAGGAGGCATTAATATTGTACTTAACACACTGTCTAATTATTATATAAACTAGGGAAATATTTTCATTACATTATTTTATTTGGTTCAAAGGTTATCCACCAGATTAAGACAAATGTAACAGAATTATATTTTCCCTTGATGTGACCTTGAAACTTTAATGTTGCAGCAGGAGGATGTGACTGTGTTATAAAACACACCATCTAGACATTATATATACTAGGGAAAAGTTTTTCTTAAAATATCTTCAGTGGTACAATGCAGTGTTCAGCCCAAGGGCCTTTAACCATCACAGTTGTTATAAGCAATCATTTCAGACCAAGATGCTTTTGAACCCATGTACCAGTGTCAATATGCTTTTACATTTCCATCTATCCTTTAACAAGAGTATCTTGAAGGGACTGACACTCTACTGTGCAAAAAAAATTTCCAGGAATTCATGACAAGACCATTTCTTCTTTTAAACTTTTGAGTGTTAAAACAATGATTATCTTGAGCTATAATGTTTCCAAAGTGGCCACCATGGCAGCTGTATCAGATGAAAGATAGTACCAATTTTACTTAGGACAAACTAGACACTATCAGAAAACTTTTAGTGAAAACTATGTTGATAAGACAATCAGGAGAATTAGTGACAAGATTTTCAGTATCTTCATTTGAGGTCAGATCAACACCATTTTCATTCGTGACTAACCAGATATCATGATTAATCTCCTGGTTAAAACCCCATGTTGATTTGACTTTTCATTTAGGAGCAGTAGCAATAACAAGATTTTCAAGATGGCTGCTATGGTGGTCATAGTGTATGTCAGATCTGCACTATTTTCTTTTAGTACCATTTATGACATAAGAAGCCTTCTAATGAAAACCCAGTGTTGATATGGCTTTCCATCCTGAAGGAGTAACAATAAGATTCTCAAGGTGGTTGCTCTGTTGGCCATATCAGACATCAGATCAGTACAATTTTTATTTAACCAACTAGACACCATAAGAAGTCTTCCAGTGAAAACCCCATTCTGATATGACTTTCAATTCAGAATTCAGAATTAGACATAAGATTTTTCAAGATGGCTGCCATGGTGTCTATAGTGGGCATCAGATTATCAACATTTTCATTGATGACCAAGTAGACATCATAAGAAGTCTTTTACTGAAAGCCCCATTATATATGACCATCCCTTGAGAAGCAGCAGCAAAAACAAGGTTTTCAACAATGTGGTGGCCATATGGGATGTCCAATTGGATACATTTTCATTTAGGACCAACTAGGTATCGTAAGAAGTCTTCCAGTGAAAACCCCATGTCAATATAATTTTCTGTTCAGGTGAAGTAACATCACTGTGTATAAATATTTCAGGATTGCACATTCCCTCCCACTCCTTTCACAAAAAAACCTCTCCGCTCACTCCATCCACAAAATGCCCTTTCGCCTTCCACTCCTTTCATATGATATTTGCAGCTTGAACAATGCCTCCGATCCAAACAGGGTGGAAATCTTCAAATCTTAAATTTGGGACCAGTAGAAATGATAAGAAGTGTTTTAGTGAAAACCCCCTGTTGATATGACCATCCATTCTGAAGGAGTAGCTATAACAAGATTAGTCAAGATAGCGGCAGTGGCAGACATTGATTATCAGATCTGTACCAGTTTCATTGAGGACCAACTAAACATCACAAGATGCCATTAGTGAAAACCCCATGTTGATATGACCATCCATTCAAAGATGAGTAGCAAATTAACAATATTTAAGATGGCATTGTGGCAGCCAAACTAGATGTCTGAACAGCATCATTTTCGTTTAGGATAAATTAGATCTAGGGATGAATATGTGGGTAAACTTTCAAGACAATCCTCCAAGTAGTTTTGGAGAAGCAGCAATAACAAACTTGTGGACAAATGGATGACAGACCATCCCATAAGCTTTTCTCATCTATGACCAGCAGAACTAATAAAAACCACTACTATTGGAAACCAATTGTCTCAAGATATCAGATTCTAAATTCACAGATTCATTTGTTAGCATAATTATATATTTTGAGAGACCTTCTTCCTGGAGATACCATTCTTTGTTGTCAGAGGGGATGGTCCCTAATGTTACTGTATGTACTTGCATATAAGTCTAAATGCAAACAACATAAGACACTGACATGCTGTCACACAATGCAGAAACAAATCATGGTCTATGCTGCTTGTTTTACTGATCACACCTAACAAACTGCACAGAGATCTGCAAGTTCATTATATGATGGCAGATTTGGGTCTATACAGTTTGCAGTAGGACTTGACCTGTAAGTAGATATATATGGTATACATGCTGTACTATATGGTATCAATTTCAGCTTGAACCAATGATTTCCTGAACTGAATCACTTCAAGTAAGCTGCTTCTGTAAAATTAATGTTCTTTTTTGTGCAGCCTGAAATGGTTAGATCTTATACATAAAAACCCACATTTGTCTGTGTGTCACGCTCACCAAGCATTTGGTCACAGGTTGTTTTGTTTACTTTTTTAATACCTTTTTTTCCCATTTTTATGCTGAAACTTTCAATTATATAAACACCACATTTGTCTTTCTGTGTATCACATAATGCCAAACGAGGTTGTGAGTTTCAGACCTGCAGCAGCATCCCAATTTTTTTACTTGTATTTTTATCTTCAAACTTTCTTTTAAAATCACAATTAACCTATCTTATATACAGTATAAACAAGCACATTTGTCTTTCTGTGTTTCCTGGTTGCTAAACATGAGGTTGCAAGTTCGAAACTCATGGTGAAATTCCAATTTTGTATATACTTTGTTTTTACTTTTTATCTTCAAACTTTCTCTTAAACATCTGCATCCAAAATTTTTATTATTGTTTTTACACTTTTTCAATTCCCTTCCTAGGATAGGCAATTAATCAGTGCATTATAACATCACAGACATGTGGTAAAGTGTGAACTCTTTGGGAGACTGGACATAAAACAATGTGGCCGAAATTTGTCTCTTATTAAATAAGGATCAAGAGAAATGTTCATACCATTTTAAATAATCAAAATAACAACTGTGTTTGAAAAAATCATATAGTAAACAAAAAGAATACAAGACCTTGGCAAATCTAAAGTGACTTGCAACTGCCATAGAACTGGTTGTGCAGGCTTTCTGTTGCAGAGAAAAAGGTATAATCTCAATAACTGTGATGTACTGATGAATTTCACCACCCAAAATGATCTTTTTCTTTGTGCATTTAATGGTGTAGTACATGATCTTCAACATGAGCAAATCTGATGAATTTTTAACAAACACTTAAAGGTATTAGTTATGACAGTAAGTGACAGTGTACTTTTACATATAGTTTTCTATGTAATACAGGGGTCTCAAACTCCAACTACCCTGAGGGCTGCATGAGGGGATTTTCGATGGCCCAAGGGCCACACCACCTTTGTTATCTCCCATGACACCTTGTTATGCCAATAATTTTGTGGACCACAGTATATGGCATGGCAGGCCGCATGCAGCCCATGGGCCGCATGTTTGAGACCCCTGATGTAATGATATATATGTTGAGCTAAAAAAAGTAGTACTAGAAAATGCACACCAATCTATACATATTGTTGGTGAATTTGGAATGCTTGGATCCTAATCTATGTAAAATGTCCATTTTTCCAAATGTTCAATATTCTTGGAGGTTCCAGTCACCATGGTGCATTCTATTTGGCATTAATACTTTTAAATACTTGAATAAAAGACAGGGTCTATTCTGGAATGTACAATGGTGGATTAATGTTAATTTCTAAACAATTACCATGAAAAAAAAACCAAATGTGCTAAACTTGTGCATGATATTTTAAGGCCATGCCTCTACATCTCGATTAATTCCTCCAGTAATTAGACCCCCTATCCACCTTAGAAAAGGAAGAGAAAATACCCTGCCCGAGCCCCCCCCCCTTTTCATTTCAAGAATAGAACCTAGAAAGAGAAAATATATAGTAGGCTAATAAAAAATCCAGAGAAAATTCAAAGGCAAAACAATGTACTTGAGCTGATAAGGCCTACCTTTTAATAATAATTACCAGTAAGCTTGAATATATACAATGAATACTTAAAGTCTTTTGTAAAAAGAACAAACATTTCACTTCTACATTTATACAAGGCTGACATCAGCAAATGACCAGTAGACAGATCTAGTGGTAGGATGTAAGGAATGAAAACTGATCACACCGACCAACAAGGTAAAAAGTTGTTCACTGGATTAGAAGAAGGTAAATTTGTTCTTTTTGTTTTAAAACTACAGAAATAAAGATTTTTCCATTACATGTACTTACTTTTCTGGAGTGCATCAAGCAACTCAATAGCTTTGTTGATATCTGAATGAAAGAACAGAAACAACACTGTCATTATATAATAGAATATACTTCAACTTCCTAATAGTGGTTTGCAAAGGAGATTAAAAAACACTTTACCGTAAATCTGAAAGAATAATGTACTAGTTTTTAATTCTCCTATTTAACAACATATAATATTTTCAGGCTACTTTTTTCTGCTGGATTTAAAACAAACTCTAAATACTTGAGACCCACAACTAAACCAAAGTACTTGTATACTACATTCAGCCATGTTTTAATGGATGCAAATCCCAAATCAGATACAAATTACACCAATGCATGCCACAACCCTAACATAAAATTTTCTAAGATAACACCCTTACCTCAATGTAAATGGGGCGAACAAGTGTATCATAGACTCAAATGTCTCAGTTTTATCATAATTCATGCAAGATAAAATGAAAACCGGTTTAGGAAATGGATGCAAACTAAACAATTTAAGCAAAACCATATCAAACTGTTGATGCCACTGCAGTAGTCAAGGAAAAATGAACTCAAATGGAAAACAATGCTATCACCTTGTGTACAAATACAGAGTACTGCTAAAGATAACTGGATACTTTCTTGAGGTCAAAATGCATCTGACAATTCGTATTTCATAAACAGGGGAGTCAGGTTAGTTCAGTTGCTAGAGTACTGGGCTCAATATCCAAGAGTCACAAGTTCAATACCCATCCAGGCCAACTCTGATCAGCTGCCTCCACGTGTCCTTGAAGAAGACACTTAGCCCCATTTTCACTGCATGATATAGCCACTGTGTTAAAAGTGCCATCACAAAAAAAATTAAAATGTTCGATGGGAAATCAATTTTAGTTCAGTACTTCTGATGAAGTTCAGTTCTTTAGGGTATACTGTGGAGAAGAAAATATTAAAGAATGTAATTTCTACAGTCCACACAACGACAAGATTCAATATAAAAAAGAAAGGTGTTGTAAGTGGTTTTACTTAATTTGTCAGTCAGTCAACATCGGAACATGTTACACAATGCTGTTATTTGGGCAGTAAGACGAGGCACCAAAACATAAATAAACAGACCAGTTTACCCATACATTTTCTTGTCAGTATTTTAAGCAATGTCTGTCAGTATTTTTAAAAGGCAGTCAGTATTTTCATTCAGCGTTTCTAACAACTTAACACAACATACATCACCTGTGAAACAACACACAAATTGTAGACACTATCAATACACTATAATTACCATTATGTAGTATTGCACAACATACTGACTATACAATATTCTGTAAATAACTTCTAACTTTTAAAGACACTGGTATTCAGGCAATTCTGTGTTTCAAGGCAAAATCTGCAGAAACTGAACATCACTGACATAAAAATCCTGTTTATATTATAGTGACAAAAATCAAAAGAATACCTCCACACACCCAAATTCATTCCGTTATTTACCTCCGTTACTTTCTCATGAAAATCTGTTTTCTCAGCTTCCATAATATTTTAAATAAAGCCAATTCTCTACAATTTACATGGTTAAGGAAGACTTAATATAAAACATTATGAAAGACATTGTTACCACCCATCCACTCTGAAAATAATAACTTCATCTAGATAGGTGAAGGAAATCTTGTTTATTTCATAAAATCTAGTATCAGCTTTGTCAACATTTACTAGAATGGAAATGAGCTCCACATATTATTTTGTACAAAGTTTGTCAACAATATCAAACTGATCCACTTGGAATTAATATTTTAATGAAGACTTAGTCTATGGATTTTTAATGGCGACATAATAGGCATTCTTTATCCTATTCAGCTGGTCATCTGTCCACTCTTTGGTAAAATTCTTTGGTTTTGACTTCAGGACCAATAGAGCCTCAAGGGTCTGATTGCCTAGTGAGGATCTCTGATCTGTAACATTTTAACTTGTCAGCTGTGCTCAATGACAAATTCATATTTATGTTCACCTCACACAGAATTGCCTCAGCACATGTTATTTGCTTTTGAAGTATGTGTTGATCACTAACTTCCTTTCCCTTCATCATTGACAAAATATTTCTATTTCCCTTCACTAAAGATTCCAATTTTGCATGACTTTCTGATTCCACGTGCCGTGAACAGTCATTCCTTCCACCATGTGCACAGGAAAAGTCATAAGTTGCAAACAATGCAGAGCACAAAATGTCCTTTAGACAATGGTTTAAGGCATGGCCAGAGAGTATTATAAACTGGTAGAAAATGCTGCTTTCTATGTTTAGATTTTCCATTTTCATCATCAGTTTCGAGCTGAAACTTTCCTGGCGGCGGCATTTTCTTTGTTTGAACAATCGGATGTTGAGAATGTTAAAATCAGTGATGTGGCACAGATTGCAGATGCAGACCAAAGAGACAATGCAACGAAAGGAAACGGAATAAAAAACTGCTTAAAAATTAATTAAAAAACTTACTAAATAAATGCAACCTCAAATCGTATTTTCATATCAATGACCGTATGACTGTACGGATGGGCTTTATTCCATACAAATATGGACGGGTAAACAGGTCTGAATAAGGTGTGATATGTCTTACATTGTAGGACTACATCTCACCAAGACCTCAGCTGGAATAATATCACTGTCATCCCAGGCCCAAAAGACTGCATCCATTCTTCCAACATGTACTGAACCTTTCCCGATCCCGCAGTGGGGAAGTAACTTTCCAATATGTGGCGTGTGTTTACGGTATGGTTGCTCCATAAATACAAGAAATAAGTTGGTGTTCATGTAGTCCTACAATGTAAGCCCTTGACCCTGATATTTATGTTTTGGGTATCGATGTCTACTGCCTAAATAACGGTGCTGTGCAACGTGTTTTCATGTCGACTGACATCGTAACAAAAGTCAAATTTTCAAGAATATCTCACACACTTGGCGGCCCATAACGACGCCTTTCTACAAATTAAAGTCATAATGTTTTAGTCAGACTTTACTTACTCCAATGTCTTTTGTTGTTGTTGTTGTTGTTGTTGTTGTTGTGGGGTTTAATGCCATTTTTCAGCACATGATAGGCTATACATGGCGGTCAGTATTAATGGTGGAGGAAGAAACCGGGAAATCCCCGGAAAGAACCACCGACCCACGAGAAGCTACTGGCAAGCTTTCTCACATATCCACATTTGCCGAATCCTAGACTCGAACCCACGCAGACAGAGGTGAGATGGCAGTGATCTTTTTTCTAATAAATTCAAATTCTCACTGAAGAAAATGGACCTGTTTTCAAGTTTTGTTGGCCTACATTTCAGCTGGCTGGAAAGGCGATAGAAGCCGGGAATGCCAAATCAGGTTAAGCTGAAGCATATTTCTTCAACAAAATCTTCTATCTCTCAAAATTCTGTCATGATGGCCAGACCTAACCACAGTTCTGTCCCAAGCATTAGTCAGTTCCTAGTGATATACTCCTTGCCAGAAGGTTTCCAGTGGTCATTCTTGCCGTGGGGTGATGCTGCTTTCTACGCATACATCAGCAATTTAAAAATAAGGTCAATAATAGATGTCTACATAGGTGTTCTGTTCTGACCGGGACTATTTACTATAAATGAGTGCTCTGAAGGATTTAATGCTTTGGGTCAAAAGAACAGGGTTTTAGTTACCATCTGCATACCAAGGTCAGTCAAAATAAATTTATTAATTACTAGCAAGCATCCGATAAGTCAGAACTGATGGAGAGGTTAACACAGCATAAAACTTCAGTATGGAATACAGCCCAACAATGTTGGTCTCTGCTGTCAGAACAAAATAATGGAGACCTACTTGTTGGTCTAGCCCTCGACCCTGATATTTATGTTTTGGGCATCAAGGTGTTACTGCCCAAATAATGGCACTGTGTAGCATATTCCATGTTGATAACATCGGACCGATAAGTCAAATTTTCAGGAATACCTCCCACACTTGGCAACCTATATCAGTACTTTTCTACAAATTAAAGATATGTTTTAGTCAAACTTTACAAACTCTGATGTCTTTTTCCTAAATTCAAATTGACACACTTGCAAATGGATATGATTTCAAGTTCTGTTGGCCTACATTTCATCTGGCTGGAAAACGATGAAAGCCGGGAATGCCAAATCGGGTAAGTTGAAATATTATTCTTTATCGAAACAAATAAAAATATATTATGCCTATTGGAACTGTAAGCAACGTTTCATGTCATTCAAGAAACATATCCCCCACATAAACCTTCTTGAACATATTTTGGCATACCTCAACTACCGTCGCATTTCAATAAAATGCAAATGTATGTCAACGGAACATGAAAATGCGTCCATTTGCTAGTGTCAGATTTTGATTCCACCAGGATAAAAAACAGCACAGTAAGTATATTAATTACATATCAATTTGTGGAAGAGTGTCCATATGGGCTGCCAAGTGTGTGAGATATGCCTGAAACTTTGACTACTCGTTCCGATGTCAACTGACATCGGAACACGCTATACAAGGCCATTAGTTGGGTTGTAAGACGTAGCACTGAAATATAAACATGTGATACGTCCTACACTGTAGGACTACTGACAAGTCATAACTGATGGGGACATTAACACAGCATAAAACTTCAGTATGGAATACAGCCCGACAACATTGGTCTCTGCTGTCAGAAAAAAAAAATGGAGACCTACTTGTTGGTCTAGGTCGAAGGCTAGACCTACATATAAGACCTCGATGCTGATATTTATGTTTTGGGCGTCAGGGTCTTACCACCTAACTAATGGTGCTGTGTAGCGTGTTTTGATGTCGACTAACATCGTAACGAAAGTCAAATTTTCAGGAATATCTCACATAACTGGCAACCAATAACGACACTTTTCTACAAAGTAAATTCATAATGTTTTAGTCAGACTTTACTTACTCTGATGTCTTTTCTCTAATAAATTCAAATTCTCACAAAATAAATGGACCTGTTCTCAAGTTTTGTTGGCCTACATTTCATTTGGCTGGAAAGCGATGAAAGCCGGGAATGCCGAAACCGAGCTAAGTTGAAATATTATTCTTGAATCAAACGAGTAAAAATATATTATGCCTATTTGAATTGTAAGCAACGTTTCGTTTCGTTCAAGAAATATATCCCGCCCATGAACCTATTTGATCATACTTCGGCATACCTCAACTATAGTCCTATGATGTAAGACATAGCACATGTTGTTTTTGTTTTAGTGCTATGTCTTACTACCCAAACAACGGCCTTGTATAGTGTGTTCCGATGTCGGTTGACATTGGAATGAGTAGACAAAGTTTCAGGAATATCTCACACACTTGGCAGCCTATATAGACACTCTTCCACTAATTTATGTGTAATTAATATATTTACTGTGCTGTTTTTATCCTGGTGGAATCAAAATCTGACACTAGGAAATGGATGCATTTTCATGTTCCGTTGACATAAATTTGAATTTGTTGCAATGCATTGGTAGTCGAGGTACACTGAAATATGTTCAAGTAGGTTCATGGGGGGTGGGATATGTTTCCTGAACGAAACAAAACATTGCTTACAGTTCCAATAAGCACAATATATTTTTATTTGTTTCGTTAAAGAATAATATTTCAACTTAACTCGAGTTTGGCATTCCTGGGTTTCATTGCTTTCCAGCCAACTGAAATGTAGGCCAACGAAACTTGAAAACAGGTCCATTTCTTTCGTGAGAATTTGAATTTATTAGAGAAAAGACATCAGGTAAGTAAAGTCTGACAAAAACATTATAACTTTACTTTGTAGAAAAGGGTCGTTATTGGTTGCCAGTTTGTGTGATATTCCTGAAAATCTGACTTACAAGGCCGTTATTTGGGTAGTAAGACGTAACACTCAAACATAAATAACATGTGATACGTCTTACATGTAGGACTAGGTCGAGGGCTTACATTGTAGGACTAGTGTACTCGAAATACCCAAGACAGCTACGTGTGTAAATTAGTTTCCCTCAATCGCCTGCTTTCTGGAGTAACGTCTGACCTAGTCCTACAATGTAAGACATCAACCCTGATAAAAACGTAAATATTAGGGTCGATGCTTACTTGGAAGGATTACATCTAACATACCCTAACGAAATGAATCATGGTACGCTAGGCCCAATTTCACGACAGGTATATATCACCCTCACAAGATGGATAAATGTACAATATTTGGTCGAACCTTTTGTTTCTAAAAATGTAAAGTGTTTTTTCTTTTATTTCTCACAAAATAACAGAGTCAAATGCTGGTGGTACCAAAGAATTACCTCGCTCAAGATGCAGCGGCTCTGACATTGTCGCCATCTTTGCTTGCTTTTAATGTCCTGAGATCCGGTACCTGTCGGTAACATTTGTCTCCCTTGGTTGAAGATGCGCGTTTTGCTCTACAAATTAAAGCTAATACCATCAGACCAAAATAGTCAGCTGGGTAGCATTTTTCGGTTATATTCGGTATTACATTTTGTTCATTACACTTTGTATTCATTTTAGAATTTGATTAAAAAGTGACAGTTATGCATAAGCGTGACAAACAAAATTAAAATGCAGAACAGCAAAGAGTGAGAAAAGCAAAGCAGCAGAGAGAGAGAGAGAGAGAGAGAGCGATTCTTGACGTATTTGTATCCTCAGGAAATTTTTTACACTGAAATACATCGTACTTAATAATTACTGTGAATTTCCTTCCTGAACTGTCCATACAAATCTATGTGGACAAGTTGAATAAAATCATGACAATTGAACATTTTTATCCAGAGTCGTAGCTACCACATCGCAAAAGTTGTGTTGTGTTTCTTGTCCTAAACTATCTCAAGTGAGATGTATATAGTGTAACAGCCACAAGCGTGTTGCTTCCAAGACTTTATTTCTAAGAGTGACTCATATAGGCAATCCACACAGCGGGTCCCTAACAGCACATGCGTATATACATTGGAGAAAGATGTACACATAATGTAGATTGTATAGTCCATTTCAATAATACAACATTTCCCTTGTTTTGACAAAAAATAAATAAAGTTGTTTTATTTTGAAGGTAACATATAAAACAAGGTAACGAAATCTAAATAATTCTGTAGAAATAGTTATTTTTGATGATAAAGATTTGACATGAAACTAAATCACATAATACATACGTAAGTAATGTCCAAAGCATATTTAATGCATTAATAATGTTGTTCATACGCATTTTGGAAAACCATTAACATTTTTTTTTTTTTTAATATACCCTAAATAATCATCCTGCTTGTCATGTATTCGTCAGATGTTAACAGCCTCTGCTGTTCCATATAAACGGCACTCTGGGGATGTCATTTACACTTAAGTTTCAGTTCAGTTCTCTATCTATAACTATCAATGTTACTTAATCCATTCATCATTTACAATGAGTTTGTTAGGTTTCACCTCTCTTCCAGACCGTGTTATCTATGGGGCATCTAACCTCAAGGTCTTAGCTCCTGATTCTGGGATAGTGTTATGGAAATGGGGTTCTCAAGGGAAAACTGTTTGAAATGTAGTATTTTCTCATTGCTGCTCGGGGTCAGCCAATACGCGAGCAGCAAATGTGGTCACATCTGACAGATTCTCAATGGTTTTATTAAGTAACCTTCGATTTCGGCGGTAAACACCACCATCCCTAGTTTGTACAGAATATGATCTGCCGCTGTGAACTCTTATAACTTTGGCGGGTTTCCATGTTTTACCAAATCGAACCCTCACAGAATCATTTACAGAAAGGGGTTTAAGTACTTTTGCCAATTTGTCAAAATACTGTTTTTATTTTAATTTCGACTGCTGCATTTTCTTTTGAACAATAGTTTGGTCAACGGTCTGTGGTTTGAGAAGTTTATTTGTAATCGGTATTATAGATTTTGTTCTTCTACCAAGTAACATTTGAGCTGGTGTATAGCCGCAATCCAAGGGTGTATTTCTATATTCTAACAAGGCTAAATAAGGGTCCTGCTTACTGTCCCTTGCTTTGGTAAGCAATTTCTTGGCAATCGAGACTGCCTTTTCTGCCAAACCATTAGACATTGCATGTAATGGACTTGACGTCCTGTGTTCGAAACCCCATTCTTTCGCAAAGTTTGCGAATTCTTGGGATGAAAATTGGGGTCCATTGTCGCTGACACAGACATCACAAATACCGTTTCGTGACATGTATACTTTCTGTTTCCTGAGAATTGTGATACTGTGTGTGTCAGGCAATAAGTCTATCTCAAAAAATCGACTATAATAATCAACAGTCATGAGATCATTTTTTCCATCAAATGCAAACAGGTCAGTAGCGTAGTGGGGCACCCTACGGACAATGGGAATTAGCATTACGGGACCCGACTTTGTACCCTACGGACAAAAAATCAGCCTAGGCCACTCTACGGACAATGGGAATTTTGTATAGGGACAATAGGAATGGAACAGGTGGCATGACGTCACGGTACTGGACACTTGCAACAATGTAGCAAGGGGCTGACCTGAATACGCGCAGCTACCACTCTAGGGAGGGACAAATACAATAAGAGACAGAGACATAGATAAACATATAGATAACACACATAGATAGGCAAAGTGAGAATAAATATCTTTTCGAGGCATATGAAAGTGGCCCTGAAAAGGGCCTTTGGATTTCTTCTTCTTTGTCTTCTTCTAAGTTCTTCTTTTCCTCCACCAACTTCTTATTTTCTCTCCTACACTTTTTTGACCTCCACTTTTGTCTTCTTCTCATTCTTTTCCTTCTCCTCCTTTTTTCCTTCTCCTTCTCTTTCTCCTCCTTCTTCCTTTTTTCATTTTCTTCTTCCTTTTCTATCTTTTCGTTCCACTCCCTCATTCTCCTTTTGTCTTCTAAATCTTCCTTTTCGTCCTTTTCAATCCTAATCATTTCATTTAATATGTCCTTACTTCTCTTTAAATTATTAATTTCCATGCTTAGTCTATGGGGACTATAAGCCCCAAACTGCATTCTGACTAGCATCTCCTCCACCATTCCTAACGTGTCCACTACCTCCTGCAATCTAATCATTCTTTCCATGTTGCTCGCCATGTTGTATTCTGTGTAGAATGGCGCGAATGAATCGAATCGAACCAAACGATTTAAGTCGCTTATGCACCGAGTGCTTTTACGACTGGTTAAAGTCCCGGGCTGGACCAGAGGCCCCTGGTGGGGCTCTCTAATAGCCCTTTAGGGGCACACGGCCCGGGTTGGATGTCGCCCCTGGCTGGGCGACACTGCCCCCTAAAGAGGTACTTAGCCCCGTGCTGGGCTTTTAGCCCCAGTGCTGGGCCTTTGCCTTTGTCGGACCGGTTGACCTCTGACCTTTGGTATTCATTCTACATCTACCCTGCGGACGAAGAAAGGAGGAAACGGATCCCGAAGAAGGCAGCGCAAAAACGCCACGAAAGCGCCCCGAAGACAGTCACACAGGGCACCCCAAGACCAGCAACCACGAGCCCCGACCCAACGGCAAGGCCGGTTTTGGTGTCAAATGGAGTCCAGTTGTACTAGTGGACTGCCCTATGCCAATATTGTGTAAGTCACCTGTGTAATTTGTCATGTAATTGTTTGGGGTTGTAAATTTTGAAGATTTGTGTACGTTTGAATTTTGTGTACAGAGTGTACCTGCACGTTTGCAGAAATTGTTTTCCAATCGGGGAAAGGTGTGCCCTCCCTTTAATGTTTTAACTGTAATTAGTATATTGTTTAGTTAGTTTTCATTTTAGACGTGGGATCTAGAGGATCAGGGTTGTTTGGTGTTTGGTCTTCTTCAGCCAATTTGAAGACCCTTGCTTAATAGTGGGGGACCCTCTTTCTCGGAGAGGGTGTTATGTCCATTACGAGCGGGAACTACAATATCTCCTTCTTGAGAGGAGTAATTGTAACTCGGAATGGTTGGATCTCGCTTGTCCGGAATGGGTTTGTGGGACAGCAGGCAGAGCTGCCTCTTGCCTTTGCGTTTGTCCGATCGCTTGCGGGCGGAGGGGGGGGTCAGCAGGTGGGGTTTGTCCTGGTCTGTCCCTTGCCTTTGATGCGATACCAACACCAATATGGCGGGACTATGGTAAGAAATCCTTACTCGGCATGGGCTTACCGAGTTCAGGATCCCACCCAGGTATTGCTAGTATATCTGCCCTAGCACCTGTTTGATGATCCCAGCTGGTGTTGTGTGGTATTGTGTGCGGGGACTGCTCCTTGCTTTGATGGTTTGTGTGGCAAATTTTATTGAATAGTTATAGGTATCTTTTCTTTGTTCATTGTCCCGTCTTTGCTTGCTGGCTGGTGGTTAGCTCCATTAGTGTTTGTTGTAAGTCTTCTTTATTTTCTTCTTCTGTGTTCCGTATGTCTTCTGCTTCGTCCTGTTATGATTCTTCCTTATTTTATTCTTCTTCTGTGTGACGAGCGCTCTGATTTATGTCCGTGGAGCACGAACGTTAACGAAAACATCCCTTACACTCACTTCACATATTATTTACTATCCACACCAACGAACGCGAAAGCATAAAACACACCATATTTACTATCCTCACAAACGAATGAGAATGCATAAAACACACCATATTTACTATCCACACAAACAAACGAGAATGCATAAAACACACCATATATTACTATCCTCACAAACGAATGAGAATGCATAAAACACGCCATATTTACTATCCACACAAACAAACGAGAATGCATAAAACATACACACTATACTATCCTCACAAACGAATACGAACGCAAACACACACACACACACATCAGTAAAGAAGTGAGTGTTTATAGTCACACTACTTCACATTCACACAAATTGGCGAATTGAATAGTGTCTCTTTTCTAGAGATCTGGTTAGCCCTGAGAAGGGCTGTATTTTGAACTTCAGATGCACCTGGTTAATGATGACATCTCCCAGGGCGGGCATCACACACACATCGCCGGCTCCACTCCTGTTCATAATTAATGCGTATGGTTCCGAACGCAGACGGGGTTTGAGAGGCCTCATCATCCCAGTTATCACTTTGAGGGATAGTGAAGACTTGTTCCCTCTGTCCTCTCCTATGCCAGACCCGGAGATGATGAGGTCTCTGTGGCTCCCACTCTTGCCGCTGTCTCTCCAATTCCTCCCATGCTTCCTGCTCCCAGTTTTCTGTCTGGAGGAAAGCGACTCTTGGTAGAGATTGTGGCTGACGTTGTTGTTGTGGCTGTGGCTGTGGTTGACGAGGTGGTACTGGCTGTGCAGGTGTCCTCACCTCAGCTTTCACCTCACACACAGGTCTCATCATGAGGTGAGGCAGGATCCCTCTTTTCTTTTCTTTCTCCTCTTCTTTCTTCTTTTTTTCCTCATCTTCTTTCAACTTTGCTTCTTCTGCAACAGCCCCACAGCCAGCTAGTTCAGGAGACGTCTGGCATACTCCAGGTGCATTTGAAGTTCTAAAAGCTAGCAATTCTGCTGCTCATCTTCAGTGTTGACGAGTCAACGATGGGTAGCCAGACTGACGATCGCTTCGCTTTATATACTTGAAGCACGGACGTGAAGGTAGACATCCCTAACACCAAAACTTACCATCACATCAAACGCGCAGACCTAAAAGAAACACTCACGTTGACCTTTTACTTACAAACACAGACATGCACGATTCGGCAAGACAGAGAAAACGAAGGGTGAATTTTTTTTACTGATAAAAGAAACGAAGTGCTCATAGACACACTTCTATTTTTTTAAACATACAAACACACAAATTTGTTTTGGCAATTGAATTAGTATGTCATTTCGAGAGTATTGGGGTAGCCCTGAAAAGGGCTGTTTTTTGTTGACGGGGAGTGATGGCAATCTTTTTTTTACTGTCTAAGATTCCGTCCCCGTCTGGCGGAAGGCTTTCCTTTACGATACGGTCTGCTTCTGCGAAAAGAGAAGGAGAACTCTTTGGTGTCCACACGGCAGTCGACAAAACCTCTGTCTGGTTCTTCCTGTTGCTGCTGTTGCTGCTGCTGTTGTTGTTGCTGTTCTCTCTGCTTCTGAAGTCTGTACTTCTCTGTCCATTCTTCTTGTTCTTTTTTGCTTTTCTCTCTGAAGACCTCTTTTATCAGGTCTTGGCCTTTTGCTAACATCCTGACATTATCTCTTCAGGCTTCGGTATCAGGTTTAGCCTGACACGATGTAAACTGACGTAAGCTTCGTTCAGCTTGGCTAGTCTGGAAGGCATCTTCATAGGTTGACGAGTCAACAGTAGATGGTCAGACTGGAGACCAACCCGCTTTATATGGTTCAAACGCGGACGCGATAGAAAACATCCTTAATTGGTTTTTGTTGAGTTGGAACGTTATGATAGCGAATGTCATGGTGAGGGATAGAGAGGAAGTCAAAGAGCATATATTCACAGTCTTTTTTTGAAAACAAACGACAGACACATTTTTTTTCAAAACACAACATTTTTTATTCAACCAACAATCAACTACTAACAATTAACAAGTAACAATAACATCAAACAAATTATTTTTGACAAGGTTGACAACTTGTGAAATCATGTGAGATTTCCACTGATGGAAGTCATGAGGACATTAATGTACACTACGTTTCCTAGATAAAGACAAAAGATAGCCATAATGGTCACAAAACCATCGATTAACTTTCTCATCGTTTCTAGAAGAATAACTATGAAAATAAGTCATTAAATGTTCTAAAGGATATCCAAGACTGCGATGATGAAGAAAATACACACAATATTGTCCACACACCATGGAATCTGTGCCTTGTAATTTCACATTATTGTATCGTGTCGTCTGGGCATTTCTTCTCATAAAGTCAATGATGTCGTCTTCCAAAGGGGGTAATCCATACGAATCAAAATATTCCACACAGTCCTCTTGAGGGAAGTAGACGGCAACCCAGTGAGTTCCTGGGAGATGACTGTCGTCCGTGTTGATGACATAAGCTTGATGGTCTTGAGGTTTGCGATGAGGTAGTTCATCTTTAGCGCACACGACAGGATTCCAAGAAGCAGTATAAGAACTATTGTTCAAAAGGTAATAAAGTTCCCAGGTATCCATTTTTTTGTTTTGTTGTTTGTTTTTTTTTTTTTTCACGGGTAATGATAAGTCATCAATTCAATTCTGACTTTCTGTTTGAAACGCTCTGTCAAGTAGCCGTTTTTTTTTCGCTTTGTTTCCGCACTCTGGACTAAGAGAGATTCAATGCGATAGATCTCCAGAGCAGTCAGTGGAGGGCAGGAATGATCACCCAAACCTTTATACCACTCATGCAACACTGCTTCTTCCGAGATGAGACTCCAAGCTTCGTCCAGATACTCGTCCAATTTTTCTTCTTGACTCATCATCATACATTTATCGTGTTGAATTTGACTGGGATGATCGTTTTGACATCCATAACAATCTCTCTTGGTCAATTCCGTAATTTTCTTCGCCACGTGTTTGGCAAAACAGGACACTAAATGTTGTTCTTGTTCTGGCCATCTGGACTTGACTACTACCTCATCCTCTTTGTCTTGGTCTTGGGGTTCTGTTTTCACGGTATCCTCCCATTCCATTTCCAAAGATTCTCTACCGTTCAATGAGGGATAGGAGTCTTCCATTGTTTCTAATAGTCTAGAATGACTTCTCTCAAACTGTTGATTTCGATGGTATTGTCGAATTCGGCATACAAGATGACGTTGACCGTCTCGGTGAGAGCTTCTGCAAACTGAAGTTCCACACGCAGTTGACCAGATCTTATAGGGTGGAAATGTTCCTCGTCGCTGCCTTGGTCTGGAGTGAAATCAAAGGCCCACAAAGTGTAACCTCCTACGTAATCTTCTTACGAAATACCATGACTAGTGTTGGTTCCTAGTTGTCCGGTAGCTTCGTACAGGGACAAGTACGATCTCAAGTAATTTTTCTGGGTAAAGTTAGGTTCGAAGGGTCTGGTACACAAGGTCTTGCCATCGCGACTGACTTCAATCATGGACGCTCTGTAGAGCTTAAACTGGAAAGGATTTTGATCGTGGGCTCCGTTGAGGGCTGCATTACTGACGATACCAACGATTAAACGTTTGGGTAACTGTCTTTGGAACAGATCATCTTCGATCTTGGATCCGAGTCCAGCAGCAATGGTGAACGTTTTCACTTCTACACGTCGTACCGGATACTTGGCGGTCGATCTGCTCAATGTTTGACTGATGTCGTTTCCCGCTTTAGGTAACACTTCTACGCGACGCACGTAAAGTCTGGCTTCTTGGATGATGGTTTTGCACTCATTGGCATGAGCCATCAAATGGAAAGCGACACTGCTGCGATTGAGTCTCAGGCGAATATCCACTCCGTTGAGCAAATACTTGTCTTGCAACCACATGTCCAAATGCAAGCGATCAGTTCTAAACTACGACCTTGCAGGATTTTCCTTCGACGGTCGTTAAAACCCACATTGTGAGGATTGTCATCGGCTGTCAGGGCTGTGTCGTTAAACGTGTTCTCACCTGCGGTGTCAGGTTTCCAAACTACGCAAGCATCCAGATGAGTGTTCTTGGCCTCTTTTCCGTACGTCAAGAGATTTTCCAGGTACGCTCGGTAAGGGTAAGTATCCATACTGCTGGTGACCAGTTTGTTATTCAAGTACAAATCCACTTCGCTGAACAAGTAATGCATGAAGTTGTTGACGGCAGCTACTCTGGCATCGGCTCTCGGATTGGTGTTGTCGGTTTTGATCACTTTCAGTTTCAGATGCAAGTAACTGCTATTCTGATCGATGTAATCTTCGGACTGTCCTTTGATTTCAAACTCGATGGGAGCTGAATCCGTCAAAGAGGAGACGGGATGAAATTCGACCAATTGGATTCTTGCATCGTCATCATGGTGGGTGGCATGGCAAACAGATCCAGTTCCGACTTGGAACAAGCACAGGACTCTCGGTGCATCATTTTCTTTTTTTTATAATCAAAAACGTCTAACTCTCGGACAGTTTTTCTTTTCTTAGTCTTTCTAGCTCTAGGGGCGTGAAGTCCTCTGAAAGGGTGTTTTCGTCGTCTTTTTCTGCCTTATTCTTGCTGTGGCGTCAGGGAAGCAGGAATGCCTGACTCGGTATCGCCCAGGGCATTTATAGGAGTTTCTCGTCGGCCTAAAATGTCTTTGCCCGTTTGAAGCTAGACATTTTTTCCTGCTCTCAAGTAAGCTTCTTTGGGGTTTTGTTTGTCAATGATGACATTTTGGAGAATTTCTTTGCTGTGTGTCAACGCGGCATCTTTCAAGGCGTGCAATCCTCGTGTCACCATCGGTTTCAAAACGGGAAATACTGTACGAAAGGCCGATCTGAGCATATCTCCTAAACCATGTCCTTGCTGTCGAGCGACTCCTTGGTACACAGGATACATGACTGAATATAAACAAGTCTCTGTACAACATTTGTGGTGATCAAGAGGTGAAATCGTAGGGGCAGTGTGTAATGTTCTTAGAGTCTCTACACTCCTTGGCACAGTCACACAAAAGTCCTCCCGAAATGGCCTTTCGGGGATGTTGATAACGGTCCTGTCCTGAAGAGAGTGGTTTTCCTCGGTCACGACTTCTTCTTCTTCTTCTGGCACTGTCACTAACACTGGTTTAAAAGTTACTTTCTTTCACTGAACGTTTAAATTTTTTAGGATTACAAATCTTTTGCATAGTGTGCCACTTCTTTTGTCCAAGCCTCAAAACCCTAACTTTTCCAGTCACGTACATCTTTCCAGCGAGGGTGTAAGTCACAAGCTAAACACACATCGTCGTACACATCTTCAGTGCCTAAAAGTTGACGAATCTTGTTTTCCCGTAGAGGTTGAGAAGTATCAAGATGAAAGCGCAAAGGTTTGAGCAGAATGAGTCTCTCGTGTACATTTAAAGGGACCACTTTCAGGTTTTTTGGAGTGGTATGTACTGTTCGTAAAGAGTCCACAAGGAATCGGCTGATAAACGAAATCCGAGAAAGCAAGTCACTAAGACACACACCACACGTCGACCCCAATTCAATGGACACAGTTCTCGTAATAGACGATCGTAATCCTCTACCGTTTGAATAGTGTTATTGATTTCCTTCCACGGAATCTGTTGTATCACGAATGATAAAGGTCGTGGCATGGTAGTCCGTTTTTATACCCTCTTAGGTGTAAGGTAATAAGTATACTTTTTGAACAGCCTCGATTTTATTTCAGTACCGTACGAAAAAAGTTTAGTCACCAACTCACACACCACACGTCGCACAGAAGTTTCCTCTTAACTCGAAAGAATTGTTCTTGTAAAGATTTGTTGTAATCCTCTAACTCGTCCGTTGGAATTCGGTGTATTAGGATCACCTTGTAAGTTGAATGAGTGGCATCCAAACATTTATGAATTTCACGCGATTCATCAATGTCTGACCACTGGAACACTTTCATCAGAATCAGTCTTCTTATAGCATTTAGGTACCAGTGGTTCAAACATCGGTGACGTAACGGATGCACTGGTTCTTTGCGTTTCACTTGTATTTTGACGAACTCGCGGAAAATGCGTTCTCTCAACTCCACAGGCAAACCACGAATGTTCTCTTGTAAAGTATCCATGACCATGTCAGTCAAACACTTCTCCTAGAGCGAAAGTAACGGACAAAGTGAGTAATTTCTGACCATTGCCATTCCAGGAATCGGTCAAGAATGTCAATAAAATCTTCAAATGTAAATGGTCTAAAGCGGAATATTAGGAAGAACGCACCCTTGATCCAGAGAAATCTGACTTGTTTGTTGACTTTTGTCAATCTCCTCTTGTGAATTTCTCGACATAAAAGTTCTACAGTCACAAATTGAGATTTGGCTCTGGCAAGTCCCAGCCAAATTTCCTTGTAGATCTTCTCTTGCAATTCGTTTGATAATGTTTGAAGATTATTTTTCCAATGGGGTTTAAATTCTTGTCTAGGGGTTGTCCAACGTTTGACTCCTAGCCAAGCTGGTTTCTTACACGACATGGTATGCCCACTTCAATGACGAGGTCCCACTAAAGGTAGATAGTGACAATCCGGAGACCATCGAGCATGTTCCAGGTAAGCGGAATCTTTCTCCTCCCACTCGTGAAGTGACACACCGCAACTGAAGCACTTGACTTTATCCCCTTCGCCCAAATAGATAAATCCAGCTCTAGCTAATTCTTCGGGGGTAGGTCCTCCCAGATATTTTGGCCATTTTCCTCGGAAGGTTTGGATCTGACTTTCAGAATTGCAGTATTCAGGCAAACGCACAGGGAACGAATATTCATCTTTCACAGGTTCATTTCGATGAGGGTACGGTGGAATATGCAGGAGTGTGCTCAGTTTTGCATGACATCCGTAGGGTGGTAGCCGCATGGTTTCATAATGAAAACCAGTAAAGTGAAAAGGTGTACGATAACGAGTAGTATCGCTTTCGCATCCATCAGGTTTGACACGCACAGCATCACTTTCCATGATAGGTATGGTAGTAGTAGTTATAGCAAAGTTTCCATGATGATGTGGTACTGAATCGCTAAGGTCATAGCGTACGGCATCCCTGCCATCGCAAGGCACAGCATCGCACTCGAGTTTGCTCTTGCTTGATACTTGCTGTTTGAAAGGATTCATCTTTCTCGCTTGGGAATGGTAGTCACAATGAACTATCGGTCTTGAACGTTGTCTTTTTTTATATGCTGGCCAATGTCAGCGTGTCCGTACGGTAAAGTGAAGTGGTTGCGAAGCCGTACTCGCTTCTGGTACACGATTTGATAGATTTTTTTCAAGGGTCTGCTGACGATTTGGTGTGTAGGTAAACTTACAATCTTGTGCGGTTCGTGGGTGGTCACTTTAAAATTTCCATCCAGTTTAGGCTGCAAGGCTTCTTTCTAGACGCCAAAGTTCACCAGGCGACTGGTGCGATAATTGAGAGTCAATCCTTTCACTTTACACTCCGTGTATACTTCTCCTTGAGGGTCTCGGTATCCGTAGCCGTAATTATTGGGACCGCCACTTGCAAAACTTAGAATCTTGTGGTCGGGATGCTCGTCCGTCCAGGCTCTTAAACGGTCTCCTTCGATGACATGGTGAGGTTGACCCAGACGATCGATGTAAATGCAACTGTCTGTGTCAAAATACAGTACACGATCTCCTAACAATTCTATAGTTTCGTACAGTTTTAAGCGAGCATGGGCTGTCACGTAAGCCGCAATGATGACATTTCCAAATTCGTCGGCTTCTACAAAGTCCAGTTCCTCTTCGTAATTGACTAAGATCAAGTCCTCACGAAGGACGTTCACGTGTTTCATGTATTTGGTTTTGTCGTGAATCATCTGAAAGTAGCGAGAAGGTTCTGTCAAATACTCCGTCTTGGGTAACACGGTCGTTGTGCCATTTTCCCCCACAAACAATTTAACATCACTTTGGCAAACGATCGCCTTCCTTCGTTTTTCTCGACGTGGTTTAAAGTGATGCCTTCCTGCTTCAAGTATTTCTCTTTGAATTTTTTTGGTCTTCGGGAGTGTCGCACCAGGAAGGATAGCTGCTGACTTCTTGTTTCAGTTTCAAAAAGGCATTCACGTAGTCTGCGAAAATGCCTTTTTGAGTCTCGTCGCCCTTGTGGTATTTTTCTGTCTTGGGAAAGTGGTAAATTTCGTACACTTCTAACAGTTGGTATCCCAAGTCCAAAGCTTTGAACAATTCCACTCTGACCCACGTTCCTGTCAAGGCGCGATCTTCCTGAGTGTGCTGACAAGGTTGGTCTTGGTTGCACGTTTCGGCACAAGTACGACACAAGGAAAACATCAGTTTTCCTTGGCAATGGTGAGGTAAAACGGGATGGTACAAATACGTGTGAGGCAAAACTTTACATTTGTTCAATCCTTCGTATTGGCGAATGTTGTCCAGGTCAATGTGTTCCGTCAGCAATTGCGGGTGTCCTGCGGAAAAGTGACAGTATTTGCACACGTACGGATACAGCGAACACACGTCCAAGTATTTGATTTCCTCTCCTTTCTCTTAGTCGGCTTGGTACAGCAAACAGATGGCATCCGTCCGTCCTCCGTACAAACTGCCCCTTGGGTTCAGTAGGTCCACCAGCTTGTAACTTTCCACGATGCGCTTAAACTCGGGATCGGTTTTCAATCGCTAATCGTACTCGTGTTCCCACATTTCTACCACTTGGTATCCTTGCTCTTCTAACTTCAAACGTCGCTGACAAGTGGCCTGGTACAAGTCTTCCATGGTTCATTGTAAAAACTGATTTGTCGTGTTACGTTGAGGGTAGCAGATGGGACATCCGTGAAATAAGCACCCGTTAAACTTGTACACGATCTTGGGGTTTTCTAAGTCCCAGCCATCCACCGAATACCTTCCGATGGTCTTTTCGCCTTCTCCGTTGCAAGCATGTTGGATCCATTTGTCTTCCTTGTCGCACAAGTTATGTAGCCAGTGTAGGGCTTTGACCGAGTACTGACGTTTCACAAAATTGGTTGTTTGAGGACTGATGTCAGCTAGGGTGTTTTCAGGCATGAATCGTTGACGGTACACTAAGGAACACGCTTTGGCAATGGTACAGGCTTCTTTCAAAGGGTCGATCCCTCCGTGCTCCATGAACAATTCTCGAAATTTTCCACAGCAACGCCGTAAAATGTCCACGTCGGAACGACAATATTTTAACATTACTTTCTGAAAGTCGAAGGGGTCCGAGACGTGAGTCTGGTACCATACGTAGAAAGCTTCTCGTTGCTCGGTACGCATGTTGTCGGGGTCGTAGTAGTGATCCTCAGGCAAATGAGGTAGAACGGCGTGTTGATTGGCTTCGGTATTAAAAAGTGTGGAAAATAGCCTTTGGTCATTTCTGTCATTCCAAACGATTTAGGCATGCGACCCAATTGCATGGCCAAGTAATTCATCGAATCTTTAAACTGCACTTGACCCACTTGCATGCAAATGAGTTTGGCTCCGTTCAAAGTCACTTTAGGACGTTCGATACTAAGTTCCGTATAGTATCTGAGAAGATTTTGCCCATCGTATCCCGAGAAATTGTGAGCCATCACCGTGGCATAGCGATGACAATCTCCGTAACGTTCGATGTATTCTTTGCTCCACGTTTCGTCGATAGGGTCTAAGATCCATTGGGCGAAATCGGCTAGCGTGTTTGGTCCCCGAAAGATTTTTTCACGTCCTCCAGGAATCTTGCTGCAGTGAGGGCAATGAGTAAAGATAGGCTTTTGGATGCACATCTCACACGCTCGGTGAGCCACGTAGAAATAGGAATGTGAATGTCAGTCTCTTGCATGCATTCGAAATCGAAAAGGATGAAATTTCCTTTCTTCTGGTCATTATCTTCTTCTTCTTCTTCATGTTTGGAATGGTATTTTTGAATGTAGCATTGGTGTTCCAAGTCCACGATTTGGCGACAAATGTGACATCGTTTCTTTCCTGAACATAGGTGCGCCTTGGCATTATTGGTACGTATGCCTTGTCCACAAGTAGGGCACAATCTCAGGAGTTGACAAGCACTTTTCTGCTGTGAACCATGCGTCTTCAGATGTTGTTGGTAACAGGTAGGACTGACAAACGTGCGCTGAAAAGCTGGGCAATGCACTCGTTCTTGTCCTTCGTCCAGACAGGGCTTAGAGGCTAAACATCCCTCACATTTCTATCCACAATGCTTGTGTTGCTCTCGATTGTTATAGCCATAGTCACATTTCTCACAGTAATAATTGTATCCCAAAAATGCTGTGATACTGGTAATGGCATAGAAATGTTCATCGTGATGATAGACGTGAATATATTTTCCGTTTTTGAAAGTGTTGTCTCGAAACAATAGAGATCCGCGCACTTCTTGAGGGTGCACTTTCAAGGTGTAGCGTGGAGCCAAGACGTCTTGCAACTTTTGCATTTCAGGAATGCCACAGGGTGTGTCTTTGGAAAGGCCAGCTTGCTGTAACAGGAGTTATGCTTCTTTTCGTTGTTTTGCTCGGCTAGATTTTTGAATAGTTTGCCAGGTTCTTTTCCATTCTGCCCTGTCGTTCTTGTCGGCATACGTTCGTCCCACCACGATGACACGGGCTAAACACATCTTGTCTTGAGGGCTGTTAATTCGGACGAGGCTCGTTTTGGTGCTGCGAAGGTCGTCCACCAATAACACCTTTTTGCGTCCGGTCCCTTGGGGAAGAGAAACGTGGGTCAGTGATGTGAAACTTGTCGTTGGATTGCTGCACGTGTTGAATCTTGTCGATGACTTTGGAAGGTGTCAATTCTGCTGGACTGCTAAACTCGATCCAAACAGGGGACTTCAAACTGTCGTGATGAATGGAAAGTCTCAAGCGATCATCTTCTTTGGTTTTACATTGCCGTTTCAGTGTGGTTAACAAAGAATCCCACACATCGGTGATGAACCCTTCTGCTTTCTCCAACGGTACGTCGGACTTGAAATCTTTAAACTTCACCGCGTAGGTGAAGGCCGTAGTTCTAAATTTTCTAGAGGAGCGTTTGTCGGTTTCTCGAATGTGGTAGTACTTTTCAGGGTTTACTGGTGGTGATGGACTTTGACTTGGTGTAGACTCTCTGGGCCTAGATTCTGGCTCACTCATCTCATCTTCAAAATCGCTGGCATGAATTTGAACCAAGACTTCAGCTACTGTGCGAGGCGATAAATCACGTTTCTGCCTCTTACTTTCTTCTCCTTTCTTTACGAAATGATGCAATCGTTTCATCTTGACTGCAAAAGGTCAAATGATTACATTTGAAACGCCATGTACCCCTATATATCCATGTCAGGCTTAATGCATATATAAAGTTCTGGTGCCTTCCCTCTCATTATTCATTTCACTCTCAAGCCGACCAGCACGATAGAAGAACCCACACAAATCGATCTTCTGATTAGAGCTTTGCGAGGTGTCATACGAAAGTTTTCTTCAGACAAGCCGACGGACTACTCTCCCTCCTTTCGAGATAAAAGTCAAGATACTTGCTATATCTGTCAGAAGAAAGGGCATTGGACTGCAGAATGTCCAGATCGTCAAAAAAGCAAAATCAGTGTCAAAAGAGACAAAAGTCAGAATACCTGTTATCATTGTCAAGAGAAAGGACATTGGTCTTCAGACTGCCCTAAGAAACAACAGGAGCTGGAGGAGGAAGAAGAAGAGGTACCCTCGGGAAAGGAAGAACCCCGACACGTTCAGAAAGAGAAGACAGAAAAGAAAAGAAGACGAGAAAAAAGTGAGGAAGAAGAGGAGGAAAAATCTGTGAAAGTGAAGAAATTTAAAAAACAGAGAGAGAGTGAAGAAAAAAAGACACAGAAGTCTATGAACTTCTTAAAAAAGTGTTGTGTTGTGTTGTGTTGTGACATTGAATTTTAAATATTTGTACCAGAATAGACCAGACTAAAAAACGTAAGTGCCTCCTGGTTTTGATTTTTTAGAATAAGGGCCTACACTTATGCACTCACAACACGTACGTCATAGGGATAAAAAAAAAAAAGGATTTTGAGTTTTAATTGATTTTGGCAAAATGAATACTATCTCTTTTCGAAAGAAGTGAGTGACCCTAAAAAGGACCGTTGGGTGTTTGTTGTTTTCAAAAAACAAACTCAGGAACGAGAAAAAAGTCGCTTTAACTGCCGTAAGCCTTTGCCACAGCCAAGGCCTACTTCTAGACTTGCTCCTGGCAACGATTTGGTAGAAATCACTAGGGTTGGTATCTCCGGTGTAGTAACACGGTTGGACTATTTGGCTCGGGAAGGTCTTTTTCTCTTGGGTCGTAATAAAGAAGTCTGATACATTTGTTTCAGACTTCTTAACTCTGCCAAAATGTCCAAGAGTACCATTACCGTTTGACTTTCACTGTTCTTGTCTCCTAGACCTTGTTTTTTCTCTGCTTCTTCTTCCTGTCGTTTCCTTCTTGCCTCTTCTTCTCGCTGTTGCTGTTGAATGAGAAAAACTTGTTCTGCTTCTTTCTGCTGTTGTAAAAATTTCTCCAATTCTTCTTTCTGTCTCTGTTTAAAATCGTCGACGTGTGGTAAAGAAGGAAATGGTGACGAAGTTGCTGGTACCGAACAAAATCTTGTGAAGAAGAGAGAAATTCCGCTAAATCCCAATTGAAATCAACCTCTTCTGGTAGTAGTCCTGTGTTGACTTTGGTAGCCACTGCTATGCCATCGCTTCTCGTCGCCAAAGCGGGTTTACCCCAATTCATTGTCTTCTTAGTTTCAGTGATGTTTCACAAAACAATGTCCCATCGATTCACTGCGCACAGACGCTAGCGCACCTATATAGGGAATGTGACGTCACAAGTAGCTCTCTTCGGATTGGAAGAGACTCCGCGAAGTGACTGAATTTTGTAACGTGTGTTGGGGTTGGTGAACAATCTCAATCCGTTTCGATCCGCTCTTGCACTGTAAATAAACGCGGTTCACTTCATTTCCCTTCACCTGTTCTCGTCACAAAGATGTGGACCAACGTTGAATCGTCTACTTTCGTATCGTCGTTGTTTTCCGTACGGACTTACCCATGTATGTGAGAACATCATGGAGAATCGTTAGGATCACAGAGACAAGCGTTTGGAAAAGAAGGACCTATGTGGAAAGACAAGGCTGTCTGAAGCGAGTTCTGATTTATGGACCAGAGGTTAGACGAAGTTTGAGAAAGAGAAGAAGACCTATGCGATGCCCTCTATGTTAACGAAATGGTGTTAACATAAAAACAACGGTCCATTTCAGGGCCACTTCCTATACCTCGAAAAGATATTTATTATCACTTTGCCTAAAAATTTTTTTTATTCGATTGTATAACTTATGTTTAACTCACAAAAACATTATTCTCTTAACCTAATGTTTTTTTTAGTCGATTGTATAATTTGGGTAGGATAGATTGATGTTCATCAATCTATGGAAACGAACGTGAAGGCATAAAACATACTATATTATCCACTGACGACGAACGCGAATGCATAACACTTTGTATAGAAATGAAACAGGTGGCATGACGTGACGGTACTTGCTACATTGTTGCAAGTGTCCAGTACCGTGACGTAATACTGACCCACGGTGTGCTAGTCGCTATACAAAACTCCCATTGTCCGTAGAGTTCAAGTACACGTGTCAACATGTCATGTTCCTTGCGAGAGTGTCCCCACACCAATATGTCGTCGACTATACACGCGACATTTGGTAAGCCCTCAAAATTTTCATCCATTTTCATTTGAAATATGTCTTGTGAACTTTTTATACCAAAAGGTAACCTAAGATATCGGTACCGTCCGAAAGGCGTACTGAATGTAGTTAGGTATGAAGATTCGTCTTCAAGTTTCACACTCCAGTAGCCATGTGTGCAGTCTAACGTGCTAAAGTACTTTGCATTGGTTAGTTTAGTTGTGACATCATCGATTGTCAGCATAGGATAGTAAGGCCTATGGATTGAATCATTTAACGCCTTTAGGTCTAGGCAAATACGCAATTTACCCATTTCGGTTTCTCAGTTATTACAAGGGAGTTGACCCAATCGGTGGGTTCTGTAACCCTTTCAATAATTTTGCACTCTTCCATTCTTGTGAGTTTTTCTTTAAGCTTTGACTTTAATGCTTCTGGTACCCTTCGCAGGGGGTTTACTACTGGTACTGCATCGGGTTTAAGATGCAGCTTGTACTCACCGGGAAACAGACTTATTCCCTGAAATGGGTCACTGTACGTACTTGCAACAGCTGATGTATCTAAGCCAGACTCATTATCAATTGCGTAAGTCAGCTGAACTAATTGTAAGTCAAGTGAAGTTTGAAGGCCAACGAGAGCTGCGGTCTGACTGTCTACAACGTAAAAGTATGTTTTTACAGTTTTGCCGTTGTGTGAGCAGGAAAGCATTATCTTGCCCACTACTGAAATCAAATCCCCTGTGTATAATACAAGCTTACTGTCGGGTGGTATTAAGGGGTCTTTAATATTGAGTGTTTTGTACAACGCTAGTGGAAGAATGTTTACTTGTGACCCGGTATCTATTTTAAATGTATATGGGGTTTGGGAAGGGCCAATACGTAACTGGACAAATGCACGGTCTGGAGATGAGAGAGGTGAATGCCTTACCGTGTCTATGTAAAATTCCTTGTCATTATGTGTATTCCGTGCATTGTTAACACTCCCGTTATAATCAAATCCCTGGCCACTTTTCGATATATTATGCACAGTTTTGGATCTGCACATTTTTGCAAATGATTAAGTTTGCCACATTGTCTGCAAGTCACACCTCTAACTGGACACTGCGAGTTGTTCGACTGGTGATTCCTGTTTCCACAATTCCCATATGGTTTGTATGTTGTGAACTGATTGGGCCTTGCACCATTGTGATGTTGGGTCTGATGTGTCTGCGTTGACTTCAGGAATTGTTGCCAGTGATATCCCCTGGGTTTGTTTCCACCGCGTGCCTGCACTCTGTTTTTACTTTTATCGACAGCGTCTACATCCTTGATTGGCGAGCCGTTTGAGATAGACATCGATTTCAATTGCTGCTGACAATATTCAAAGTTTTGAACGATCTGGATAGCTTTGTCTAATGTCAACTTGTCTCCTTCATTAATCAGTTTCTCTCGGACTCTCTGACTGTTCGTCTTAAATACAATTCTATCCCTTATCATATCATCGGCATCATGAAAGTTGCAGTCTCTGGCTTTCAGTCTTAGCCGTGTGACGTGGGAATCAATTGATTCCGCTCCTTGCACTTCCATATTGAAACGATATCGCGCAAATATGGGGTTTAACTTTGGTTGCACGTGTGCCTTGAAATGGTCATAGAATGTTTGGATCTTCTTCGCGTCTTCATTTGAAATATCAGTCCACGTTTGGTAGACGTCTCTCCCTTTGTCCCCAACCCACAACATAAGGTATGACACCTTTTCAGCTTCTGTTTTTCCTTTAAGCGGTCCATTAAAAATCAAAGTGATATGTAGTTTAAACTTTTCCCACAGTTCCGGCAAGTTCAAAGCTTCCCAGTCCATGACTGGTGGCGGAATACCGCTAAAATCCATGGTTGATTTTTTCAAATCTTAACTAATGTACACTTTTTACTCTATGCGCAACTCCAAGTTAATGCACTAATCCAACTTAATGCACCAATCCCACTTCTGACACCATGTTGTGTTTCTTGTCCTAAACTATCTCAAGTGAGATGTATATAGTGAAACAGACACAAGCGTGTTGCTTCCAAGACTTTATTTCTAAGAGTGACTCATGTAGGCATGGAGATTAGACAGGATACCATCCATAAGCTTTTCAAAAGTGTCCGCATATTGGCCCAAATATTCTAGCTACGCCACTGCATATAATTTTCTCTTTTTAAATTTCCTCAGTCTGAATATGCTTAAAACTGATCCTGGTGACTTGTTCAGTAGTAGGAAAATAGATATTTCAGATTTTAGCAATTGATCTAAGTCAGTCTTATACACCCTAGCAGCAGGGAGGGTGAACAGACCTTTTTTCCAATTGTCACTTTTCTTCGAAAAATAATCTTTCTTACAAAAAATGGAACAAATAGGGTTATTTACTTCGATTCGACGCCTCTAACCACCCGAGATTCATTAAGTTAACTATTTTACCTTCTGGACACTTACTTGAGGTCGCACCCTCCCTGATGCTCTTGATTTTTACTGGGGCAGCATTATTTTGATATGATTTTTTGTAAATTTATCCAAATATTTTATCAAGACCGACGCGATATCTTGTAAATTTATTGTTATAAATCTGAATGGAGTAGCTTGTGCTATTGAAAAAAACTTTTTAAACTTAATTATATCCATATCACCTGAACACCAGGATTGGTGAATATTTCTTAAAGTAAATGTATCAACTCCGTTAAATACAACTAAAATATTACAATTGTCTCTAATCACCTTAGGTATTTGTGTGTATCGTTGAGTAGCATAAATAACATCTGTATTTTTATGCCTACCTCTAGAAAATATTCTTGCTGGATTTGTTTGTTTGACCAGCATCACATCGTCGTACACAACTAAATTGTTTTATAAGTCCATCAAGTTCGTCTACAGATGGTGCTTCATAATATCTGTAATAAAATTAACAATATTGCTGCCATCTTCGTTTAGTAATTTCGCATTTTCATTAAAACCTTTAAGTACATTGTAACATCTTTGATCATCTACGGATGGTGCTATTAAGTATAATTTATCCCATTTTAACCACCTCATTTCTAAATTAAGTAATAATTGAGTTTTCCAAGATCCAGATGGATCTATTATTATACACCTGATAGAATTTGATAATGCTGGATGATGCTTAACCGACTCTTATTTTCGTGTTGCTGAGAAGTCAATTATATCCATATAGTAAGTAATATGAATTTATATTGTATTCGATGTAAAACATGCACTCCTACAGGCGAATTAACAACAATAACAACAAAAGACAAAATGCGTGCACTTACAGGCAGGTGTTTGAAATGTGGAGCAAAAAAGTATAAATTTATTTCATCTGTTAAGGGTAGTAATATTGCTGCTTCATTGGAAAAATTACCAGGAACTCTATGGGCCAAATATCCTGGCGAAAAACATATTCTAGGTTATAATTATTGTGGTCCTGGAACTCGACTTGATATCCGACTTGATGAACGAGACCAACCAAAATCTGGAGAATATCCGATAAATGCGATCGATAAAGCGTGTTACGTTCACGATATTGCTTATAAAAATAAAGATTTGCAGCAACGACATATTGCAGACGTGAGATTAATTCATGTGTTAAATTCAATAAAACATAAATCTGTTACGGAAAAATTTACTAGCTTCTTAATAAAATCTGCAGTGAAAGGTAAATTAATGTTAGGGGCCGGTAATTATTAAATAATGGAGTCAATTTATTACATACCAAAAGGGGATTGGGTAGAAAGATCAGCTATTAGTAAATTTGCTAATGCGGCGAATGTTTCACGTTCTGTTGCTGCAAATTGGTTAGCAAGACAAGCAATATGGCAAATTTATCTACCACCACCTAAAAAATTCAGTATTCGTATTTTGATGTTAGTAATCCTAATGAAGTTCACCAAGCAGATATTTTGTTTTTATCTCGCGATACTATTAAAACTGGTAGATGTCAATCACGTACATACAAATACGCGTTAACTGTTGTTGACGTTGCAAGAAGATATAAAGAAACAGAACCATTATTAACTAAAACAACATCTGAAATTGTATCTGCTTTTGAACGAATTTATCAACGAGGACCCTTGCAATGACCACAATTATTACAGGTTCATTTTGGCAAAGAATTTCTTGGTGAGGTATCGTCTTTGATGGACAAACATAAAGTTAAAATCAGACGAGGACATACCGAAATTCATAGCGATCAGGCAATCGTTGAACGGTTTAATAGAACACTTGCTGAGCGATTATTTAGATACCAATATGCAAAAGAAATATCTACAGATAATAGATCTTGTGAATGGGTTATGAGACTACCAAGCATAATAGGTGCGTTAAATAATGAAATTACTCGTACAACTTCCATGAAACCTGCCAATGCGATTACAAAAAAATATATACCAATACAACGACATAACTTTCCAAAACATCAAGTATTAGGTAATGTGACTGTAAGGTATTTATATGAACCTGTTGAACTTGAAGGTGGTAAAAAAGAGCAACTGACCCTATTTGGAGCGTGACAAGACATACAATTTCTAGCGTAGTTAGATCCACTGGTAAACCTGCAATCTACAGACTAGATTCAACTGCTCCTCAACGTGGATTTGGACGTGAACAATTACAAGTAATTCCCTAGGATACACAATTACCACCACGTTTAGTTTTGTAAATTAGTGCATCTACGTCGATTACACTCAAAACAGGTTAATATTACATTTTCGCGTGTGTGACCAAGATTACTATTAATTCTATCCACCGTGAATTGTCTTGAATTATTTTTGAATACTGACACAACATATCACAATTACAGCTTGCACAATGATTATTTTGTTGTTGTTTTAATTTTATATAAATTCAGCATCAAGATCGAATTCGCGATCAATTTTTTATCAAGATATTTATAGATAAATAATTTTTTAAAATAATTATTTTTGATTGTATTATTGGCATTGTTGTCGTTCATGATAAATCTCTGCAGCTGAGATATTTTCCTAACTCGAGATACCGCAAGATAAAACTAAATTTGACCACTTAATATAGTCGTCGACAATCCAAATATTTGTATCAGAAATAGTTAGTCCCTGTGATGAATAGATCGTCATAGCGTATCCTAAAGTCCACGGATATTTATTCATTTTTAATGCATCTTCAACAGCACTTGCAGGAACTAAACTAATATCATTGAAAACTAGTTTTTGCTTTACTGGTTCTCCTGATTCTGTTAAAAGTCCAGGAATTTCAACATCAATATTTTGTCGTCGTTTATTTTTTGGTCGATAACATAAAGGTACAGATAAATCTGCCCATTTATTTTTTTGTAACCTAAATAATCTCCATTGAAGTGCATCACGAATTGATTTTCTACTTGCAACTATTAAATCAGTAGGTTTCCATAATTTTAAAAATTTATTCATTGTAATTTCTGGAATTACTTTCCGCATTATTTTACATTGAATTTCGTCTGGTTGTAGTCTGATTGATTTTTTTAATCTTTTTAATTCCTCATCAGTAGATCTATAAACGTCTGTTATTTCTTCGTAAATAATCTACAAATGTTATTAACCATTCGTGTGGAGACTGTCCGGCAAAGGGTGGAGGTTGACCGTGATTGCTACACATTATTACAGCAGTATTATTTGTTAATAACCAATCGAGAAATATTTTTAATACCTCCAACGATACTGTACAAATTTCATCCCAGATAATAATTTTAGGAATATGTTTCTCATCCATCCGCAGTGGAGTCCATACATCTCAGCACCATCTAAAAAAGCTGTGATAGGTTTTAGATTTTACTCCACGTTTTTTCATCTCTCTAGCTAATCTATGTGTCGGTGTTAAAACAATTACATCCAAATTTTAAAATAATTTAATCGTACGTGTTGTTTTACCAGATCCTCCAGGCCCATTGAGATAAACGGTTTTATGTCTAGCTACAGGATCATATACTGATGGTGCTGACGATTTTGGTATTTGATTATTATTTTTATAGTATGTTTGTTTAATCTCAACATTGGCAGATTCAGAATAATTATATATATTTTCTTTTTTTATTCTCCGCGATCCCCATTCACCATTTCCAAGTAATTTATCTAGCAAATTCAAATATTTTTGGTTTATGTAAAATAAATCTGTTGCAACTCTAACTGCAGTATTAATAACTCTGTTTATCATTGATAATAAATTTATTGAAACATACGCTAACATGGAAGATTTTAAATGAGTAAATTGTGGTGATTACCATCAGTATAGCTTACAATTGTACTTAATTCACTTCCATCCGATAACCAGGCGGTACTGCGACTTATAAACGTATTTTTATTCGTTGTATCTGCCATTATAAAATCAAGTTCAGCATCGTCCATTATCAGTCTTGCACGCTCTACCTTGAGTAAACTTACCGATTATTTTTCTTCCAAGATCTTTTGCAAGTTTTTCGTTACTTTATTTTCTGTATTTATATACATTATTAATAAGTTCATTAATTTCATCTTCATTAAAACTATTAAAAACTTCTCTAATATTCTTTTCTACATCAAGTTTATCTGATTCTGATAACCAAACTTGTTTCTACGGACGATACGATATAATTGCTTTATTTATAACTAACGATATTAATATTTTTACATCAAGCATGTATTGTAATAAAACTATAGGAGCCTAATATTTTTCTGTAAAATGTCTTCCAAACCAAACATAAACAATTGGATGAAGATTTTGTGTAAACTCAAATGATTCTATACAATCAAATCCAGTCAAGTCAAAAGCTGGTAGTGGTCCGTTTATCTCAACTCTCGTCATTTCATGTGTTGATTGTAAAAATCTCTTAAAATATTCAGAACAATCTCCATATCCAAGAAAACGTCCAGGATAACATGCTACCATATCAACGGAAATAACTTCGTTATAATTATACTTAGTATTCCACAATCCACCATGCCCATATTCAATACATCTGCGCTGAACATCTTCGAGAAATTCCGATCTTGTAGGTTTCCGGTTATTTTTTTCCTGAGGAAAGTGAGCAGCAACCGATGGAACTGTAAACTATTTATTTAATAATTGTTTAATAACATTATTATCGTTTGTGTATTTTAACGCAAGATTCATCATTTCGTTGTGAAGAGATCCTGCACGATAAATTTCTCCGCTAGGTGGTACAAACTGATCGTAATCTTTATCACCGGAACTTTGAAACAGCCAAACAGATACAGGGTCACTCTCACTAATATTTTTGATAAAATCGAACATACAATTACCATAAGTTTTAACTGTTCTGTCTCGTGGAAATATTGTCACGAATAATCCATTCATCGCCTTCTGTCTGCATAATAAATTTTACTGAGATAAAATACTGTTTATCATCGTCAAGATAATTAATAATTTCTCTCGCACGTAAATCATTCATCGTGGCATCAGTAGAATTTGTAATTCTAAATGTTGACCATACATGATCTGCATCATCTTTGCGAAATTCTTCCTTAGCTTCGCGAATACGTTCAACTATATCCTCGTCGATGAAAGTAAAATTATGCATCAAATGGCTAAATTTTCCAAGTCAATCAAGATCGAATCTGGATTTAGATGGCTCAATTGCGAACTTCACTCTGAGTACTGTTTGTGGTCATCGAAGATCATGATAACATTGATTTACCGCCTTGATCCATGAAAGAGAGTAATCGTTGTTCTTCGGTTATTGATGGAGTCATTACTGGCATCCAAAACGAACGTGAGCACCAGTTGGAACCTCTGTACCATCTGCTCGTAAAATTCTTCCTTCTATTTCGATAAATGCCTCAGCAGGTAAAAAGTATCTGCTTGTATCCTGAACTTGTAATTCAATTTTTCCACGCTGATTTGGTTCTCGTGCATCGTATGAATAATACTGATAATTGCGTACAGATTCATCCTTGAGTACTGGTGCATCCATGTCAAATACAGGATCAGATATACGTTTAAACATCCTTATTATATTTATTATCGTTTAACACGAAGACCACTTCCTGCCATTAAATTTGCGGCTATGTTTTTTCCTTTTCTGACGCGGGTACACTAATTAATTCTGCTAATTTTTGATTTGCGACTTGGTTTATTATTTTACTAACATTTGCAGGCATCACCTCGGTGCTGGGTAATTTTACTGGTTGTGGTTTTCCTCGTATTAATCGTGCTAGTCTATCTTTGATTGCTGAAATGCCTTACTGGCAGCATCACCAACAACACTAATACTTTT